>OMLM01000454.1:0-18456 GCA_900302695.1 Helostoma temminkii
TGCAGAGAATTGAGGAGTGTTGTGATGTGGGTTATTTTTGGCTGATTAAAAGTGAGATGTGCGGTGGAGGGGTATCATTACACATTGATTGAGAAACCTGAAGTTGCAGTGGAAAGTTTCAAGTGGGGCAGGAGTATGTTAAGGTCTAGGGGGAGAGACGGTGAGCTGATCGAAGAAGTGATCCAATAAAAGCGGGGGAGTTACTGAGATGTTGTCCGTAATGCAGTTCCGGGTGAGAATGAGGTCCAGGTGGTTGTCAGCTTTGTAGGTTGGGGGACTGGGGACCAGTCTCAGGTCAAATGCGTTCAAAAGTGCAAGGACGTCAGCAGCTTGAGGTTTATCCAGGTGGATGTTCAGGTCTCCCAAGATAATGAGAATAGTGCCATATTCAGGGAAGTGGGACAGAAGCATGTTAGGCTCATGACAGAAGTTACCCAGCTGGCCCTGTGGTCGATAGATCACAAACACGTGGACTGTAACCAGTGAAGTTATCCTGATGGCATGATATTCCAAAGATGACAGACTGATGGGTGCTATAGGAGAAAACTTCCTCCCTGTGATGAAAGGCGACGAATGTGAGAGAAGGTAAAAGGTTTCTGTAGGTGCCAGTAGTTGAACAGCTGACTGTATAGCAAAAGCTGAAGACTGGCAGTTCCACAGAGCATGAAGAAAAAGGGGTGGTGGAAAAGGCGGTCTGGGGAGCACAAGTGGGGAATGTGTTATATTCTGTGAGAGTGACATGTCCTGCATTTGCAGAGTAGAACGGGAATTTGCTAAAAACGCATAGTGATTAATCCTGTTAACACTGTTACTTTTACAGCTACTAAAAAAAACAACAACAGAAAAACAAACAAACAAACAAAGCAAATATATATGAAAATATTTGATCTTGAGCTTCAACTTTATTAATGTTTTTGTTATGGTTGGGTTCAACCTCTCACAACACTGTTGCATAGCCTACTGCTGAAGTTCAGTGGCATCTTGACGTTTTGTGAAGTCCTGATTTCACTTTGAATTTGTATCCTCTCTACACTGTCAGTATGTCAAGTTTCATTTTGTTTTATAAAAATGATGGCCAAAAAAACCCAAACATGTTACACACCTTCATTATGCCTACCTATAGTTTATATGTTTTTCAATCATTGGGCAGATTATTACTTTTAAATACCATCATGAGCATTTAGAACATCTAAATCTATTACATTGTCACTGTCTAAATATCATCAGGTTATCGTTTGATAATACTAATGGTTGTGTTTTAATTGAATTGGTTTCATACACAGCACAGTCATCTTGCTTTCTCAAGGCCGTGGCTGAAACATCTGAAAAATGCAGAATCAAATCTCATTAAGTCTTGAAATACTATTATTTTCAGTCTCTTTTGTTTAAATGGGTGAAGACCATTGTCTATAGACCAACACAGACTGGGTGTTAGAAATCTACGGTATGAAAGTCTTTGGCGGTTAGTTTGTTTATCCAGTGTACAATTATGTGTATTCCTAGATGCACTGAAGTACATATACTACTCTGATCTGCAAATGTCTGGGAAGCTTCTGCATCAGTGTGTTGCAGGACTGAAATGTACAGCGATGTGGTGCTTGTTGAGTTTCTCAGATACTCCAGGAGCGTACTCTGTGAAATGACAATGTTGTTCTGTTTGCTGTTCTTTACTTTTGGAGAGGTGCTCTTACATGATCTTTATGCAGTTTTGAAAAAGGTCTGTTGATGCAGGCTTTAAGTGCTATCTTGATGGGTTTGTACTCTTTCTTTTTCCCCTCCCCTCAACTAGAAAAAGACCACTGGTTTGAAAGAAGAGTGAATGAAGCCATTCATAGTACAGCAATCTGGCACAACTGTCACTATGGAGGTGGTCTACAACACCACTTATCATCCACTAAAGTAGCACTCCACAGGCAGCCATTAACAGCCATTCACTGTTTGACGCATGTGATGCTGACATGCTGACATGACAAACCTCGAAGCTGAACTTTTTTTTTTTTACTATCCCATGGTTAGGGTCACCACAACAAAGCATGGTCAAATCATGGTCAGCACATAGATTTGGCACAGGTTTTATGCCAGATGCTCTTTCTCCGTCCTCCACAATTGGACCGGCACACAGAGTGCACTGGCTTGTGCAACCTCAGTAGCTGGGGTTCTGTGGACATTTTTGGGTTCAGTGTCTCAATGTCCAGGGACATTTCAACAAATAGCCAGGAGATGTCACAAACTGCTACCCTAGAGTTGGTGGGCAACCACTCTTCCAAGTGCACCACTGCCATCCCAACAAGAACTTAGAACTTAGTCTTTTTGGTATAAAACATCTTAAAAAAACAATTAACAGCTCTTTTGCAACTGCCAGAACCAGTGAAAAACATACTTATGGTAGAACATTTACTAATTTCAATTCTGAAATTGAACCCTAATTTCAGTTCAATGTGACAATTTTCATGTCAGAAAATCGTTAGTGTTCTTCTTGTGAGGATGAAAAACCTATAAACCACAATCTGAAGTCATCGCTGACGGCCAGACTAATGAAATTGTTATGGTAGGTACAATGGCTCTTGGGTAAATCAGCAGCATGCATCAAAGGGCTGCAGCTCAGCTCTCTGTGTGCTGAGACTCTCAAAAGTGTTTCACTTGTGGTCATACCTTGTTCAGTGCTGTCAAAACCAACATTATGCTCTGATGTGACATATTTTTGAGTTGCAAGGAGGTGGCTGAGAAGAATTGTTGGTGTATGAAGTGTTTAACTGTCACACAACTGACAAAGACCCGACTCCATAGTCCAGTGTTAGAATAGGTAAAAAAGGTTAAGAGAAATCATGTTTTTTTTTATTTTTCTGAATTAAACTAGATTTTGGATTTATCTAGAAAAAAGCTGAGCAAATTTTGGAAATACATTATGCTTAAAAATCATACTTACAAGTCCCCTATTATTCAAAATCCACTTTTTAGTGCATTTTATGCCTTTATAAGGCTCTTGGGTCTATGTAGACACACACCAAGTGGGTTAGTAGTGGAGCCCCTGCCTTTCTTTACATTTTCCTGTTTGGTAAAATCCAGCCTAGATTTTCCCCCTTGGTGAAGTATATCAGGGGCAGAGTATCTGCTGGCTCTGGCCAATCACCATCCACCACAGCCTTTGCCGAGTGCTCAGTGTCCATCATCGTTTCTTTTCCTCTTGCTAGCAGCTGCGCACAGTATGGACACCGCTTGCTGTTGGATGTATGAATGAACACAGAAGGCTCTTGTTAGAGTTTTTTAAATTGTGTCTTGTTTTTTATTGGGTTAGCTGGAACCTGTATGTGAGTGAAGATCTATTTGTGTAAGCAGGATAAATTTCTGCTAGTTTCACAGCAGAACTGTCTAGGATTGACTAGATGATGTGTCAAAATCAAATCAGTGAGGTTCAATGCTACATCCATGCATTCTGTGTTTTTGGGGTAAATGATACAGCTTCGCTGTGTTGGGGTGCCTTCCAAGAATTTATAGGCAGCTTCTCATAAACTCTGGCAAATAAAATCAAACTTCATACTCTGCATAATTTGATAAAACTTATGGTAAATATGTTTACGGTTAACAGAAAATTTACCTTCTACTCAAGTTACAATATGTTGAAATATCTGAAAAATACTAAGTGAACAGTCATGAAATTTGGTACAGAAAATGATCGCCTTAGGATTTATTGTAAAAGCTTGGTTTTCAGTTTTAATTTCTCTTGAGCCTTTATCTTTCATGTAATACGTAACATTGCATCAGTCTGTTAAATCGACAGCCCTCTGTCATTCAAACACAGGTCACTTTTACATTAACGTTCCGTTAAACTAAAAAGTGGGCCAATTTAGTCCTAAGAAGTATTAAAATAGTATACTAGCAAGTATACTAGAAGTACATAGACGTATACATACTGTACTTGAAGTATACTTAATAAAATAAACTTCATTTTTGTTGGGTTCTTGCTTTTAAATATAGTGTAAGGAGGTGATGATGATTAAGTCCTAATGCATTTAACATTATGGTTATAAAATGCAAACTAATTACTTAGTTATTGGGGCACATGGCATCTGTTGTGTCATATTTTACAGGTTTGTGCCTGAAATGGCTACATCCCTGACTGTACCCGGCAGATCTACAGAAAATATGTTTTTGTAGAGTGACCCTTTAAAATGTGGTAGTCACTTTAAACCTTTTTAATGTTACTTTCACTAGTAATGAGGTGTAAAGCATCATTGTTATCGTTCGAGGCTGTGAATTAGAATGGTGGGTGAGTTGTTTTTGATAATTGCTGTATGTTTGAAGTGTCCTATCAGCATTTTATACCCTGCAATAAAAGGAAATATAAAAAAAACATCTGCCTGATAATATCTGCAAACCACAGCACTGCAACACTTGAACCAAAAGCTGTAGTACATGCTCCATCGAGCTGCTTGGTAAAGTGTTGACATAACTGTTAAATAAGTGATGTCAAGCGGAGGAGGATGTTTTAGTGTCACGTCTGTGTATGCAGTGTTTTTTTGTGTAGGTGTCAGCGAGCCAAGTATCTCTTTACTTCAAGCTGCATCACACGTATTGATTAACAGTGCCGTGCATGTTTGCAGGGGCCCAGTGTGTGTGTGTGTGTGTGTGTGCATTACCGCTAAGTCATGCACAGTTCACATGGAACAGTACAGCAGTGTAGGAGTAGCTAATCCAAATGCCCCAGTGCTTATAGGAGATGACCCACAGTTAAGCAGCTAAAATCTCACCCAGTTTTCTGGCTCAGTGTGCTGTTGCTGCAATTTGCTCTAACTATTGTGAAGAATAATAACTGATTGTTGGGTTTTATTGTGGTTTAACCTCCACGATGCACCACCCACCCCCTATTCTCCCCTTCAGGGATCACTTCTAAAGTTGATTTATGCAAAGCCACTGTGAAAAAGTCAGCGAAAGCTTGATGAGTAAATGTGGAGGTTTTTTTTTTTCTTTCGTTTTTTTTTCTTCTAGAGGTGAAGCACGTTCCTGGAAGCTGTGTCAAGTCGTAGCAACTCTGAGCCGCGAGTCTGTAATGAAGAAGAGATAAACACACAAAGTGTGAATGGGAAGATGAACTTTACAGGCAGAAACGCTGCCTGATTTCTCTGCCAGCAAACTGAGTTGCGTTCAAACAGTGAGGAAGTGAGTGTGTTTGTTTGTGTCTGGTGTCAGGGTTACTTGATTAAACTGGAAGAATGCCTAATTACATCAAGCACAGTTTGCTTAGGCGAATATATGTGTGTATCCAAATACACTGAGGCTACATCTGCAAGTGCTAGATAAAGATTTATCTGAAGAAATATGAAAAGTAAATGTGATTCCAATTAACCATCTGCAAGTCAGATTCTCACACGCAGTCTGCAGTTTATTCTTCTAGGACTCTGTCCTGGTGACATCTTGTAATACACTAGATGCAGGTTAATTTATGTTGAGGTCTGTGGGCTCCAGATGGACCCTGTCTTGCATGCCACAGTTTTATGTATTCAGTCAACACCTTAAGACTCAGAGAAAACAGAGCATCAGGATGGAGGCTCAGGGTGACTCAGCTACATCTAAATTTAATTCACTTTATATAAAAGTGTCAGTTCCTGCTTTTCGGTCCTCAGTTCCAACTACATGGAGTGAAAGGTTTCTTATGTAGTGTGAAATCCCTCCCTTTCCACCTGCTGCTTATAGGGTTGCTTTAGTTTCCAAGCGTGGGAGGCAATGTGCAGAGTAGCAAAATAGTTAATAATTAACAATATCCTAAGAGTCTCTACAGCATTGTGGGCTGTCTGCCTCGGTCCTCTTTATGTGTTGGGGTTTGACACACACACACACACACACACACACGCACACACGCACACACACACACAAACATACACAAGCTGGCAGCCTTAATGATTTGCTGATCAAACAATTGGTGAACTAGATTTTGTAAGGATGATAGACAGGATGACGTTTTCCTGTCTTCTTGTCACGTTTGGACCTATCAGCCATTGTGCTAGGTTTTACATTTATACTTCATAACATCTGCTTGCAGGTTGTCTGTATTTCAGAGATGCCTGTGTGTGAGGTGTTCACGGACTGTACAACATGTAGATCACCTGTGTTTTGGAAACACCAAAGGTCTAATAGACTAAAGGTTTGCATGTACAAAAAACGTCACCCATAACAAAATAATGCATGCTGTAGATTTTTCTCCTTTGCTTACATAAACGTACAGGGAGGAGAAAATACCTAAAGTGAGCACACGCAATCTGATGTAACAACACTGAAAACTATTAGCTACGTTTGCATTTGTATTTAATATGCTCGAAAGGTAGGTGCATGAAGAAAAATCAAAGAGTGCATCAGAAAAACTGTGTTTACCATTAATGTTAATATATTTGGAATTACGGGAGAAAAATAATACAAACATATTGTCTGTCCAAATGCAGTTTTTAAATTATGATTTCATTTATTGAGGGGAAAAAAAACTGTCCAAACCTGCCTGCCTCTGTGTGAAAAAGTAATTGTGCCCCCTTGCTAAATAATGAAATTTTTTGGAAAGCTATGTTTATTTCACTTGCCTGTTGACCTGTTGACTCAAGAAATCATTTAAATAAGCAGGTAGAAGATCTCAAAAAGCAGCATATCATGCTGTGATCTTGCTACAACTGATGGAACCATGAATTCTCCTCTCTACCAGAAAATCTTGAAGTAGAGTGTCCGGCCATCAGTCTGTGACCTTAAGCACAGACACACTTGGTTTATGCAGCGGGACAATGATCCAAAACAAACCAGCACGTCCACCTCTGAATAGCTCAAACAATGAAGTAAAATAAGGAAGGGGACAAATACATTTTCAAGACTCTGTGCGGGCTAATTTGGATCCAGTCACAAGAAGAAGCCACACAATATCTGATATTCCAAAATTTCTCTCTGCATTTCAGCACACTGTACCAATCAAACACACACACCTCTCATTTAAATATGGCTGAATCCATCATGTTTGTGCAGGTTGTTGATCACAAATTTTTTCTTCATCTGCAAAAACACTGTTCATGGCACAAAAAGGCAATTTATTATGTTAACTTTGTTTACAGCCACATTCATCATTGGGCTATAAAGTTGATTTCAGACCCAGTTGCAACTGTTTTAGCTTTCATTAAGACAGTACAGATGTAAACACTAGAAATGTGGTGCTACTGTTATTCTTCATGTTACACCCATTCCTCCTGTTACCACCTACTGCTCCTCTCAGCCTTGAAAAATCACCTCTTACATGAATGTCACAACCCACAAAGGATCTTCATGACCAGCTGCTATGACCAGTACTCCAGGCTACCAATGTCCTGTGTATGACACATTTGCTTCCAGCCACAAAAACAGACAGAATTTGCATCTCTAAAAACTGGCTGGCATATTCCCCATCTGTCCCCTAACCTAGATGTCACCATTAACTTGCCACTGAACAAATATGTATAAATATGTATAAACTGCTGGTTGACTGTGGACTCTGTAGTGTCTTTGTTACACTGCCACTAAATGTAGCCGCTACCTTCAGCCTTAAAAGCTGCCAAATGAATATCTAATTTTACAATAAATGATAAAAGAAATGCATGAAATCTAAGTAAGATTTAATATCCTGTCACTAGTAATTTTAAATGCTCTCAACAGTGCTGTAACATGATTGACATGTAAGATACATGTGTAGGATTTGTATTTATCATGCTTTTATGTGTTATTCAGTGCACCTGTGTGTAATTACTGTCCCTGAATTTCATTCCCTTACTGCAGGTATAGTACACCTTCACCACAGCTGGATTGTAGCGGTGAGTGATGGGTTCTTGTTGGTTTCAGCAAAGAGGCTCATTTTGTTTCAGAAGAGGCTGAAGGCGGCAAGACCAAGGTCCACTGAAAAAAATCAGGTGAGTCTGGAAAGTACTTCTTCAGAGTTCAGGCTTCTGTAGTTGCTCAGTGGCAATGCAGTGGTGGTGATGCATGTCTCTGGCCAATCAATAGTCTGCAGTGTTTTCATGTCACCTGTCGCCCTGTATGGGCTCAGCTCGCTTAGAACCTTGACCAAGGTGATACCATAAAAAAGACCCCAGCTGCTATCCACAGTATTAGACTGACCATAAAGCATAAAAGATAGAAGTGAAGTCCAGTTGAGTACCTGTATGTCCTGGCCATGCCTGGAACTGCAGTAATAATGTCAAACAAATGTACCCCACCCCCCAACAATTACATTTCCATTGAAAATAATAAACTTACCCTCAAATACTAAATGCAAATACAAACACATATGAACATTTCTAGATTTATAATTTCCTACTTTTGACTGAAAGAGGCCAATGGGAGGTTGGAATTCTGTTTGAAAAGGCACCAGAAGAAGATTATAGACTTAGATTATATTTTTAACTGGAGGAGGCCAATATGATTTTGGAGCTCTAGTCTGAGATGACCAAGACCATATTGTTGGAGGTTCCTCTGAAGGTTCTCTATAAGCTTTCCAGACTTTTTATGAAAACGAAGACGAAGAGTTTGTTTTATAAACTTAAAATAGACAGTTGGACCTGCAGAGGCACATGGGTTCCTGGGGCTGCGGGACAACAACAGGAGGTCAGACAGCAATGAGACAATCAGCAATAGACACTTCCCATGTAATTTTGTACAAGTGCCAATTTTCAGCTGTGGGAGTTGTCCCATTTTGTCTATAGGACACAAACAGACAGAAAGGTGGACTATATTGATATGGATTATTAACTGTCTTATAGTTTTGTGCTGATTGTCAATGGGAGAAACACTTTGTGGGCCAGTCTACATCACGTGAGGACAACAGCACAGTCCAGTGCTGTATATTAATATACACTGTATATTCAAGGTTATATGACCAACTGATAAAGATAATCCGTGGCTCTGTCCAAAAATGAAGAATGATATACAAGCTTATGGCTACATCACTGAATTAGATCACCAGTTATTTTAAATAAACACCATGCAGGAAGTGACTGTGCATCATATTTTGTCAGTGCTGTCCTGACAAAATATGCGTGAAAGAGATTACTGCAGCGTCCAGGAGAAAATCAAGGGTCACAGCTGCTCCACAGAATGGATTTTCCAGGATATTATCTGTGTTTACATTCATTCTTGTAAAGATTCAAGGTCTTAAATCCCATAAAAGACACAGAATCAGTAGGAGACAGAGAGAGAATGTGGGTTTTCATCAGGAAGCACTTCAGTCATTTAATGTCTTTGATGTCACATATCGTGTCCCTTGTTATGCAAATTGGCCCCTGTTAGAAACACAATCAGGAGTATTTATCTGCCCAGATCTGAATGGCTGCAGTGAATATGTGAAATGAGAAGGATTAAGAAGAAAATAAATAAATAAAATAAGAAAGGGCTGTGAAAGTGGAAGATTGAAGAGGGGATACATTTAGGGGAAATAAGGCAGAATATTCTCTCACAGAATGAAAAGCTGTGAAATGCTCCATAATTTACTGCTGAAATGATTTCCATTACTCCTGGATATGGTTCTGGTTGGTCACTGATACCTTGTATGGCTGATCTACAGGGATAAATTGGCAGGCACATATATTTTTGGGCATATATTCCATCTATTTTCTGTCTTTTCAGACAGAGTGGAAATTGAAAATGAAGTCAAGATGGCACAGATGACCACAGACAGATGAATGAGCTGTGACTTGTATAAAGAGTCTGCTGGTTTGCTCATACTTCCAGACCAATCATACATGTTTTTTTCTCATAATGATGAGGAACACCGCACTAGAGCTTTTATTATCATCAATAGCTAGTGAGACTAATGATATTTTAGGATATTTTACATTCATTTCCCTTTCAGCCTTTCTTATAATTGCAGCTATCATTTTTACTAATAATGAGGAACACAAGCAGCCAGGAACCTGGACAGGTTAAGGTTAAACCTCAGGTTAACTAAAGTGATTTGGAGTTGAAAACAAAGGCTAAAGGTATTTCTTTATCTAAACTGTTCACTGCAGTCAGTTCTTCTGTTTTCACCTGCTACAGTTATTCCTGCACCAGAAGCGATTATTAACAACAGAGTGCTGCAGTGATGACCTTTATTTGTGGACTAACAAAGAAGTTAGCATCACCCTGGTTTCCTTGACAAAAACGCCATTAGTATTGTTTTCTTTAAATTAAAGCTGCAATAACTAATATTTTACACATTTTCTAAGAAATAAAGTGTAAATGGGACCATATGTGTTCAGGTTTCTGGATTACATGCAGACCTTCTTTTGTTTTACTATAGGTTTAATTTGCTGTATGGCCTGCAACTCTGCCTGGAGAAACCTATAAAACAACAACCCCAAGCACAAGTTCTCATTTCAAACAAATAGTTGAGCTGTCACAGAGAAGCCCACAGCAGCCACAGGCCAGAGCTGGTTGCTATCTCTACTACCATCTCTTCATCAAAATAGCTGTAAAAAATTACACACAACCTCTACAAACAATGTTAGACATCTGTATAAACTCTGAATCATCACTAATCATCAATAACTCTCACATTATTGCTACAGTCCATGTCGGAAGGACTGACAGGAGACTACCTGGACTTTATAATGGGGAGTTTGGAGCATAAAGTCCAGGTGACCTCTGTACCGTTTGACACAGATATTTGCTTTCTCACATGCAGCTCACTCATGTAATATCTACATATGTTCAGTGCAGTCTGAAAGCAGCTTATGTTTTACAGCAGTGTTCCTATGTCACTTTTCAGTTAACAGCTAACAGCTAATAGTAGCTAGGAGATGGCCATGGATATTTTTTACATGTGATATGAGTGATGCAGTTGCAGAAACTGGACAGGAGGGGCGAAGAGCGAAGTTGTGACTACAGTCTCTGTTTTGGTTCAAAGAAAGACATCTGAAATCAGGTATTGTCCCTTTAGATTTTCTCTCTGTTCCTATCTGAAAAATGTTGATGCTGTCTTTTTGCTTATACTGTGAAGATTATAGTTCAACCTACTTCACCAAACTCTTCCAAGTTACATAATCTAAACTGAAAATCCCCTCCAGAGGTGGTTTCCTCTCTTTAGCCCTTTGTTCAACTCCACAATTTCTGGTTTCAGTAAATGAGCTCAGGCAAATCTGTGCTTCAAACACCCTCTCAGAAACCTCACTCCGAAGTTTTCATAGCCTGTGTGCAAAGCTGTGATAATAAAAGCTGCAGGACAGGTGAGATGGATGTACTGCCACTCATAAATGTTGCAGGGAGGCCTGCAGAGAGACAGAGAGACCTGATCTCCTGGGAATATTCCTACTTACTAGCAGGTACAACACTGACACTGGAGTTGAAGAGGTTTCAACCTGACAGGTTCAAATCCACTTTCTACAGTGTCTCCTTCTCTTCTCTGAGGCTGATGTACAAGCTACCACTTGTGCTATATAGGTGGAAAAACCTTCCACTAGAGAAAATGTAATCTCGTCTGGTTTATTTTCCACATGTTATATCCACTGAGTTATCATCCACAGGCATAAGGGCCAGTGTTTTATCAGCTAGGCACTCTGCACACCATAAATAAAATATCCATTTTACAAGAGCAAGCTGTATGTTATGCTAAAACATGCCATTAAACATATGGTACATCAGCCATTCGCCACCATCTACTTCACTGTGTGGGCTCTCTGCTGCACATTTGACTTTAAATCAGCCAGCAGCCCCTCTCCCTACTCCCTTTTTATTCTCTGACTGAACTTTTAGGGTTGTGGTAAATTGATGGGGTTGCGGCAAAAGGCTTTTACAATGCTATAAGTTACAGTGGGCGAAGGCCTTAAAACAATAGGCCATTAGCATACCCCCTCCTCCATCCATCAGCAGGCAATGCCAGCCGCTGGCAGCCATTCATCACATCTGTGCCACTGAGCAAGCCGGCCTCAAGCCCTCCCTGCACTGCTTATAAAGAGATGTATGAATACAACATGAACACGGCGGGCTAAGATAAAGACTAATATAGCCCAATTCAACTGTGACCATGAAGATGAATGTGTTAAAAGCAAACAGTGACAACATGACTGATAGTTTTAATACAAGCAGTGAATAAGCAGTCTGCATCGCGGTTTAGAGAGTTTATTTTCATAAACTGTGACTATAATGTGAGCTACTGTAAAGCGCTGTGCCTTCCCCAAGCTTTAAAGTCTTGGGAGGTTCTTACAGGTTGGTTTAATGCAGATTAAGCTTCTCGCATAACCGAGTATTTGTGTCAGGGCTCAGTTTGGTGGCTGCTAGAGCTCCTGTCCATTAAGCCAGCTCTGGGAGAACACTAAAATTAACCTTAATGGACACTTTTCTCTTTGAATACCAACTAGGGACTCCTTACTAGACACTGTCTCTCTCTGCTGTGTGTTTAGCTATTCTTATTTATTTCACCACTGAGGAGTTAATGTCTAAGAGTGACAGAGTTGACAGACAGCCTCTATGAGCGTAGTGACTCTGCTGAGTTGGCCCATTCACAACCTCTCCATCCCTCTTTCCTGCTAAGCAGCACTCCATAAATGCCAATTAGTAAAAATTTAAAACCAATTAGAGCTGCTCTGTGCTCAGTAAATCTGATTATTAAAAGCCATGTACATCTTCCATGCCATCGGCACCCGATGCTGTGCTACACACAGACTCCCATGCCAAAGCTATCAGTTTGCTATCCAAGCCAGTCACTGCTTCACTCCACTCGTTCTCCCTCGCTTTCTAATCTGACCATAATGTCATTTGCGTAAAGCAATGAACGGTGTTGCCACGCTTTTCCAAGACTCCACCATGAACCGCACACATCACACTTTTATGACTCCTGGGTGCAATATTTCCTTCATTTGCATAATGATGTCCCCTGTTTATTATAAACCTGTGCATCCATCTCACTAAGGCCCATTGAACAAGCAGTGGATTTGTACAAAATTAGAATGCAAATGGAATGTAATGCTATTGCACTACCAGTGATGGGCTAATAAACCACCTGACCCCCCCTTTCTCAGCACCTAGAAGCAATATGCACCTCAGTCACACGCCTGTGCAACACTTTAAGGAACACAGGAGTCATCAATCAAGCTCGGAATAAAGTTTTCAGCAAAGAAGCTGCAAACTGTAAACTGTATGCTGACGCTGCTGCTGTTGATGTGACCTAAAGCTGAGACTGACTTGCTTCAGGGATAAAAATCTTGCCATTCTGCATGTATGGAAGCGGTTGACAGTTAAATCAATAGATGAATTTATCATGTAAATGAATAATCCATCAGCGTGTAAAATCTATCTCTCAAAGGAGCAGTGAAGCCCCTAACCATGCAAGAACACTCTTTCAGGGATAAGGATTGTAATTTGTCAGGGGATAAATTACGATAAGTACGGAGGTGTGAGAGGAGCAGCCTGTTGCAATTGCTCTGTTCTTGTGATGACCTTCCCTTTATTTTTTATTTTTAGTTTCCAGTTTTTAAGGATAGCCAAATAGCTAGTTGGGGATTGAAGTTGTGCCCTCTCCAATAATGTTGTGTGAGAGAGTTTTTATTTCCATTTTTACAGCTGGAGTAACACTCATCTGTGTGCACCAGCAGCTTTGTTTACAACTGCTGATTGTACTGAAGACAGCTGGCATAAATGATTCAACTTTGGCCAGTACTTTAAATATCCCCGATGAGATGGGAAAGAGGACAATGAGATGAAGGGGAGGAAGAAAACAGTAAGGAGAAAAAAAGATCAGAGACGAGTGGAGCACATGGAGAAAAGTGAGAAGATTTAAGCTGAAAGCTCTGGTGAAGAAGAACATCTCTAGCGAATTGAGTTAGATGTGTTTCACAGAGACATAGGCACATCCTCGACTCCAGTCCAGATGGTCAGAGGAAAGCAGTAAGAGGGGAGGAGGGGAGCTTGCCATTTTTGTTAACAACAGGTGCTGCCATCCTTGATGCTGAGGACACTGGACCTGATGTATGCTACTGCTACAGAGGTCTACAGCTCCATGGCCCTCCCACTTGGCAGGTCACAACACAACCTGGTGGATCTCCTCCAACAGTTTATAACCCTGCTTTAGAGACAGCCGGCCACCCTTACAACTGTGAGGAGGTGGACAGATGGAGACAATGGGGTGCTGTGAGGCACTGACAGACTGTGTCTCTGACTGTGTCGACACCCGTGAAAACAATTTGCTGCTTCTATAACAACACATACCGGGTCACCAAGGACACCAAAGCCATCTTGAATGAGAAATATGAGGTATTCAGGTCAGGTGACATGGAGACAGCGAGCGGAGTTCAGAGACTGGTGTCTGTCAGGATCAGGGAGGGAAAGGACACCAAGCAGCCAGGTAACTGAGGGGACCATGGATTGGGCAAACAAATGTAATAATATTTTCAAAAGAGTGCGGCATGGTGGTCTAGTGGTTAGCACTGTCACCTCACTGCAAGAAGATTTTCTTGAATTATGGACTACCTCACCGAACCAATTTGTGCTCAGGGTGGACAAGTCACAGGACACCAGAGAGTTGTAGACAGTTTGGTGGATTGGTGCGGACTTAACCACCTCCAGTTCAACATCATTAAAACAGTCTCAGACTGATCAATGCTAAGTGCTCCACAGAGCAACACAGGAGATCCTTTCTCCCAGTGGCCATTAAGCTGTACAATTCCTTCACCTAACAGTAACAGGAAAAACAATTTCTCTGGGACTATTAAAGTTTTTTGACTCTTGAAACATTTCCAACACCAGAAGTGTAACATATTCACACACAAATTAGCATACACACTAGAGAAATATAGTTTTAAGTATGGCATTTATCAAATGCCACTGCAAACTTAGAACACTTTTGAATATTCAAAGAAAATGGCTTTCCCTCCTGAAATATTGATGCCAGCCTTCTATCTTTTTTCCCTCTAGCTGGGTCTGATGATCGACTTGTTGGCTCTCAGGTCACGGTATGTGCCACATGCTTCGCATTCCCCTCCCACAGCATTTAGATTAGATTACTGACGAGATAAATTCGACCAAGTCTGTAACAAAATGCACTGTGACAAATGCTGACTCAGTTGGCCACAAGCAAATCAAGACAAAAATCACCATTGCAGTTCAAACCCAACACTCCCTTTTTATTTTATTTTGCTTTCCTGCCAGCAGTCTCTGAAGCTGGCTTCTAATGGGAATGAAAATGCAGCAGTTATATCAGATAGATGGAAGCTCACTGGTCATTTAACATTTGTAATATCCAAAGCTTTCTGTCACAATACTAAATTCTGCCTTTCCAGAGGACAGCTCTGTGGAACATTTGATAGCAGGAATATATTCATATTTAGTACACTGTATCTGGAAAAAATTACCAATGCAATGATGTAAGATAAAAAATTGAGGTGTTAAAAATACCCCCAACTCCATTTATTCTAAAGCATTTTAGAGCTTCTCAGCAGGAATGTTTTGCGAGTGAATGGTTTTTGAGTTAGAATCTCAAATACAAGTACATACAAGTAACAGGGTATGAAATGCAAAGCACCATTAGACACTTTTTACTTGGGAAGAAAATTAACACCAGTGTGTCAGGGTACTGGACAAAGGCCAGCCGCCTGAGACTGTGTCTACATTAAGTTGAGCGAATCTGTAAAAGCATCTTTTTCTCTTCGCTTTGGCTTTTCTTCCAGACTAAAACATAATTTTTCATTTACTAAACAGGAGTTTTTTTGAAAATGACCTTTGAAGTGTGTAAATCTAAAAGCCAGCCTGCCATAGTAAACTGATCCTTGTAAAAATACTGTTATATATGACTAAAACAGGTAGTGGCAGTAACTGTACTCTACAGTACTCTTAAAAAAAGTTGGGCTTCTTTGTGTGAACAAACAAAGAAGTCAGATTAATGATGATGACTGGTGACTATGATAATGTTTTTTTATACAGTCTCTTCATCACTTGTTTTCTGTTGTTTGAATCTAACTCTCTAAGAAAGTATATCGATAGAGAAGCCATCTATGTTCAGGAGGAAAGTGCTTCCCTCAACAATGAGGCTGCCCTTTTATCCTTCACCAATGAAAAACCACTTCATGTCTCATTTATTCACACCCTTTCTATTACCACAAGTCCTGCAGCTTTAACTGCCAACGTACAGTAGATTGTTTGTCCCAACCTCTCAAACAACCCATATGATTGTTTGTCATAAGACCGCCCCCACTCATGGAGGCAACACCAAAATGGCAGCTGTCGTCTCATACAGTGGCACCGAATTGTTAGCTACATCCAGTCACATCTAACTTTCGTTAACTTTATTTCACTTATTTTAACTGTCAATTTAATAACATGTTGTCATTAAGCTCGATTTAAGTTAAAGATCTGTCTCTGCCTCTGGCTGAGGCAGATGGCTGCCCACCTCTGCTGGAGGTTTCTTCCTTTCTTAAAAAAGGGAGTTTTTCCTCTCCACTGTTGCCTAGTGCTGCTCAAGGGGGATTTGTTAGGTTTTTCTTATTATGTAGTAGTATTGTAAGGTCTTAAACCTTACATTGTATAGAACCTTGAGATGACTTTTGTTTTGATTTGGCGCTATACAAATAAACTTGAATTGAATTGAATTCAGATCTATTAGTAGTAGTAATTTATGGGCAACTGTTAAATCACTATTTTATCTATGTTAACTTGTATTGGCACATAGGAGACAGAAAGATATGTAAATGTGGTGATTGGCTGCATTAGAACAAAGTTGCAGTGACCACAGAGAGCGTGAGGACGCTGCATGGAAGAGAAACAGACTGACACTCAACAGAGAACCAGTCTCTGTGTGTACTGGGGTCTGTGTAACAGGGGTTTCTCTCCTCTCTCGTGTTTTGTGATAAATATTTTAAATGTTGATATACCTGATAATGCAGCACAGCTGTTTTCATTAACAACATCTTTATGTGGATTTTGTCAAAGAACATGGCAACCATGAAATAATTATTTGCTATGCTGCCACTTCTTACCAGAACCTGGTTGTGAAGCTATTTAGTTTTTTTTGGCAGGTGAAAAGAGGGTGACAGAAAATCTGTTTCATGTTGTTAAATGTTTCATTTTCCACAAAATTGATCTTGTTATACAAATGTAAACACAAATCATTTTCACAAAAACACAGCATTTCAATATTCAGATGGCTACATGTGCAGTAGTTGGAGTGTACTGTAGCGACTGAGCTTTAGTATTCTTTGACTCAAGATCATTGGTTAGTAAAAGGATGCAGCACATTCACTTATATTTAGATAGTTTCCTATCAAAACCCTCAAGGCTTCCAGTAGAGACAAGGAGTAGGCTACAGAGGTCACATACCCCTGTTCCACCAAACTGTTTCCATTTCCAGCCATTACAACAAGCAGCGCATATATGTGGGGCCAGGTAAGTTTAGACTCACAAACTCAGGATCATCCCTTGTACAGAGACACTAAAGTGGTTGTTGTTGTGCTTAGCATTAGCGTTGTGAAGGACTATTTGTTAACTTGAACCAACTTTGTACCAACACTAGCCCTTTTCCCTGATTCAAACTAGTAGTTTTTAGCTACAACCAACACTGACACACTCCCAATGGTGGTACTGAGTTAAAGTGCTGATGACAAAGACAGTCATCAGCGCTGTGCCAGTGAGACCTGTCAGCGAGTGACCATCATGCGTCACATGTCAGTCACATGTCAAAATGTGAAAGGCTGTTAAACTGTATATGAGGCAACATATTAAGTGGTTAATAAGTGGTGTCATAAACCACCCCGTCTTTTAAGTGATTATTGTTCAGTTTGGCACAGATGGTTTCCTTAACTCCCGTCCAAACTTATTTCATCTCGCACCACAACGTTTCTCTAACCCGAAGGATGTTCTTTTTCTACCTAAACCGAACCAAACCTTAACTGTTGTTACAGTTTCCCCCTCTGACTGGCTGAGGCAGTGTCCCTGGAAGTCTTTGTATTTTGGTTGCCTTGTTTTGTTTTTTCACTCACTTCCAGGGGCATGTCTCGGCTGGCCGGAGTGATTTCAGGTGTGTGTTTTTAGCAGGTGTTTTGTGTTGTCATTATCAGTGTGTTTGTATTTAAGTTGGTCCTTTTTCAGTTTTTGGTTGCTAGTGTGTCACATGTCTGCCTCGTACGATCCTTGTTCCTGTCGCTCACCTTTTCCCCGACCTCTAGCTTTTTCGTCACGGTTTACAGTAAGTGTTCAGCGCAGTCAGTTTGTTTGTTTCTGTTTTCTCGCTCGTTCGTTCTCCAGCACTTTGCTGTGATTTTGTTTTCTAGTTTGTTCGTTCTCCAGCACTTTGCTGTGATTTTGTTTTCTAGTTTGTTCGTTCTCCAGCACTTTGCTGTGATTTTGTTTTCTAGTTTATTCGTACCAGTGTTTAGCTGTGGTTTTCTTTGTTTATTAGATATACCAGCCTAGAGCTGCGGTTTTTGTTCGGGAGTGTTTGTGGTTATTTCGTTTTGTAGTTTGCCTGCCTTTGCAGTGTCCCGTAGTTTTCTCCCTCTG
>OMLM01000455.1:0-23475 GCA_900302695.1 Helostoma temminkii
CCCCCACCGCTCAACCCACTCAAGCCATTGATTTCATATCTCACACCCTTCCCCCATCATCCTCACTATATATTTTTACGCATGCACACACGTGCAGAAAATGCTTTAGCACATTTCTGCACATACACACTTCTTTCCAGGCATTTTCTTTCTAAACACACACACATGCACTTATACCCCCTCTACTCCTACAGAGCAGACAATAGACCTCTTGAAGGCCTTGGCATATAATTAATGTAATTGTAGATCTCTAAGACAAGGTAATGTTTGGAGTGTGTAACTGCCTCCAAACTGATCCGCAGCGAACACAAAGACGTTATTCTAAGCATTTTCCTTAAAAACAACACTGAGCCAATGATACCTCGACTAGTAGGACATCTGTGTATAAAGCCCATAGCCATTTTATATATGTCTGCTGTCAGTGTGTATGTGTGTGTGTGGGGGGGGGGCAGACAAACTGACTTATTCCATCTGACCTCTAGCCTTCTCACTAGGCTCATCTGTCTGCCCTGTTTAATTATCTTCTCACACACACACACACACGCATGCACGCACACAGAGGTCAGGGCTGCAGCTGAACCTTTCCACGCAACCTCCCCTCCCACTCCCACTCCCTTTCCACTCCCTCGATTGCTTCTCTCAGGCATGGCTACTGCGTGTCTGCATGGCATTGCAGAGGATTAAAGGCTGAATTCACACAATAATTTCCCCTGTTTTTTTTCCTCCTTTAAATGCAGGGTTGTAAGTCTGACATGTTTTTTCAAGTCCTCATGAGACAGTGACATTCAATCCAGGAAGTCCAGGGACTTTTTTTGTTTTTAAAAGCTGATCATAACACACAAAAGTGTTTCCTTTAATACTCAGACACAGGAATTTACAGCTCTTGAAAATTATATGATGGTAACCGTTTTATGTTTCTTTGATTGCTTTGTAACATACAAATGTCTTCTAGGAATTATTTCTGCATTTTTTTCATGCAGAATGAAAGTCTGTCTGAACAAAGCCTGAGCACTTGTGGTTTTCAAAGTCGTCACATTTTTCCCACCAGTATTATCAAAAAAACAAAGCACCTCTCCTACAAAGGACTACTTTCTAGGTTGTCTCTGTCGAACAGGGCAAAGTCTAGATATCTATTTTATTATGATTAATACTGAGATGTTTGTTTTCACTGAGTGGGTTGGACCTTGGTCTCTAGGTTACATTGCTTGGTATGACATCTCTCTCCCTGATTGCTTTTCGAGTGTGAAACAATATTGATTTGCTGATATGTCAGCTGTCAATGCACTGATTTAACAGTAAGCCAACATGTGTCTGGTGCACAATGGAAATCATAGGCCTTGACCCCTACCACCAGCTTCTGGGGAATTATTGACAGTTTTATTTTCTTGTTTTTTTTCTTGAGTTGATGCAACTTACTATAAAGTGGAATATGGACAAATTTACATTGTGTTTTTTAAAGCTTATAGATGTTGGTAAAGATCAAGAAAAGAACGTCACTTCCTGTATCCATACATTACAGGTTATTCTGTACAACTATCAGTATCAAATAATTAGTTTGCGTAGAGACATGCTAGAAACTGAATACAATTCAATTGAGTTTATTTATATAGCACCAAAGCACAACAAAAGTCATATCAATCAACTGACAACACCGGAGACGGAAAACTCCCTTTAATGGAAGAAACCTCAGGATGAGTGGCCATCTGCCTCGACCAGTTTGACTGAAAGTTTATTCGATAATTAATGAAAATAATAGTAATAATAATAAAATGATAATAACATTTCAGTGCACATTATAATGTAAAGTATGAGATGTTGCATAGAGATCCAAAACATGTTTACAAAGAAATATCTCAATAAATCTTAAAACCAGTTGTTGAAACATGACTGGGGGACTGTGAAAATCTAGCACATGCTTATGGAGAACAGAATCAAGCTGATAAATGCGCTTGGCGGAAGTTATAATGTGTATTTTTCTCTCATTTAGACGTGGCTACATTTCTCATAGATAAAATCACATGTGAGTGAGGAGGTAAGATCCAATCACAAGTGGTCAACCCAGATATATTTTCAGGTCGAGGTATGTGCTGCGGTCCCTTTTATCTAGATGCAGACGCTATATCAGCATATATCATGGTACAAGACACCAGGTCTGAGATCAGAGAGCACGTTGTGGGTTTGCCTGGTTTTCCACAAAACAGAGTGTGTGTTCTGAGAAGAAGTCGAGATGGGAGGCAGTGTTTAGTCTCGGCCCAAGGACAGACCAGATATGTTATGTCTCACTGTCTTGTCCCTCTCATTCTCTCTATCTGCCTCAGCCTTTCATGTTTTCTTAAAAATGGTTACTTCCCCTGGTGCTAAACCCGCGTCCTCTGCTTCACCAGACCCCACCTCTCAGTCACTGGTGAAGCCATCCAGCTCAGGAAGTGCTGTGAAACATCAGATTCCACTTCCTGCAGTTTTCAATACATTTCAGCTCCAGCAGACGCACGACCACAGCTGAGAATGCACAGACACACACATACTCAGATACACATGTTTTATCTCTCTGTCTCACTAACACATCTGGTGTGATTTCACACTCACTGTATGCATGTGGGAAGGGCTTTTATGCCACATAACCTAGAATAGCATAGTTAAATACTATTTCTAAGCCTTAAATGAAGGTAAAGGTTTGTAAAGGCTGAGATGTCCTTCAGATTGTACAGTGAAGAGCTGCCAGCTGAGAGGATCCCTATAAATCAAATAAATGACGACAGGTCAATCAGCTGCCATTTTTAAACACACGCATTGTAGAACCATCCATATTTTAATAAACAGAATTCCTCAGTGGCCTTTGAATGGCTCAAGGTGAACCTGAATAAGCTTCTATGTTTACATTTATTAATGTTTGCATCCATAGTGATGCACAAATGAGGCAAAATCCAAGCCACCGAGCTTCCTTGAGCACAAAACTAAGCTTACAAAGCCTTCACCTTTTACCTTTTAAAAATTTCCATTTCAAAACTGAATATTTTTGAGAGGAATTCACCAGAAGCTGCAAGCAGTGCATTTTCTTTACAGCCTATTTGCACGGTTTACGGTTGGAAAACAAAGTTATGAAAGAGCCATTCACTCAGACAGTGCAATAGATTCAGTGCCGCCTTGTGCACGTCTACAAACACCTCTGAGCTTTACTTTTGTTTAGTCTGCAGTGACTCACAGTTATGTCTAGCAGCTCTTAGATATGTTATAAACTGGATTAATCAGGAGGTGAACTGAGCAGCCCTGCTGATCCGAGAAAGCAACTTTGTCCTGAACTTACAAAATAAAATACCACGGTCATCAAGGAGAAGCGTTTGACAAGTGCTTCAACATTCAGTAGCAAATGGAAAAGAAGAAGAAAAAAATATATATATGTGCATATTAGGTGAGTACTACTGGAGGAGGCAGATCTTTAGGCAAATTTAAAAGATTCTGCTGTCCGAACAAAGTTTTGTAACTGATCCCACCAAGGAAGCACACAGCAGAAGAGTTCGGATTGAAGTTACCTGCCTCGCTGGAATGGTGGTGGAATGGTGGAGTCATACATAATTTCAATTGACACGACCAAGTGACATGTAGAACTTGCTTTACAAAAGTCATCATACCTACTCATCTTGTACTAATCACAAGACCTGGCTGGGATCACAGGAGTTTGTCAGGGTTGGGTAATCGACCACGTGAGACTATCCCACAAACAAACCAAAATATAATTTTCACTGCAAGGTTGAAATGATCCCAATTTGGTGGTATAAAAGAATTAATAATTAGATGCCCGGTTTCATTTTTTTCAATTCTTCATTTAAAATTCTTTAAATTCCTCCTTTTTTTCCACTGAAAACAAGTAGCAGATAGACGAATCGAAGGAGGACGAGATCGATGGAGGGATTATAGGTGCATTGCCCTTTCCTCCTCCTCTCCAACAGCAATAATGAAATGATAAACCTCTGATGTGGATGGGAGCAGAAGTGAAGGGATGACCTCACAGCCATCTAATCGCTGCAGAGGGACAAGTCGGCAGATAATGTGTCCATTAGCCTTCCCTCTGCCAGAGGAGAAAGAGAGAGGGATGAGCTGCAGGACAGGAAACAACACAGAATTCTCTTTCCCTCAGACCATTGCTGTGACTGAACTCCCTTTAATCCCCATTTGTCGAGCTGCTTTTGTGTCTTTCTGTCTCAGTTCCCCTTTACACACTGAAAACCTGTATAAAATCATTATTTAGTGGCGTTAGTGTAAAAACGGCACCCTCTATAGGGAACCATTTCATTATTGTGTAAAAGTTTTACACTGGGAGACCCTGTTGTTTTTTGTCTAGACTACAGTTCATCCCTGAGAGTCGGTTTCATCGTGTGACCTGTGTGGGGTGACTGTCACTGGACAACTGCCAGAAACCCAGGAGTACAATAAGAAAACCTACACAACTAAACACTAGTACTGCGAACGCATACTGTGTCACGTGTTCACCTGCTGCGCTGCAATCCCTCCTACTTCCCTTTTTCTGAGTACAGCCAGGGTGAGCTGTGTGTCGGCTGTCAGCCACAACAACCCTGCAGACTGTCAGTCTGAACTTCTACCGCAGAGCCGTGGTAGGCAGCAACTTAGACTTCTGGTTTCGACACCACACCAGCTTCCTGTGGCGCCTCCGCCCTGCTGTCGGATGTGTCTTCAGCACTCCTGATGCAACCGTCCAAAAAGTCTACATTGTCTTCTCCCAGAACGAATGTCTAATCCGTTTTACTGTTTGGTATCTGTTTAAGTAGAATAAAACAGATACAGCAGCTATGACTAAATTACTCGTTGGTCTGGCCGCCTCCAGGAAACCTTAGACTGTCATGAGTTCATAGAGAAATGAGTTTGTTTGGCATTAAAGTTTGTGTTTGGTACAACACGGATTAATAATTTTTAATGAGAAGTCACTAGACCACTGAAGAAATTAGAGATAGGACAAGAAACAGGTGGTCTGAGACTATCAGACCGGTTTTAAACAAACCCTTAGGTTAGCTAAACCTATTTGGAGCAAACAAAGGCCAAAGGTAAAATTTCTCCCCACTGAAAACCGTGTAATTTTGCTGCAGAGCGAATCCTTTCATGCTCTCTTTCTCTCTATATCTCTCTTTCACTCGGTGAACCTCTCCCAGAGTTCAGCAGTGGAACAAAATGTCTGGCTCCAGAGTAGAAAGCACCAGTATGTGCTGGCCAGGCGCTTCAGTTTTGAGACTGCCCAGCACCCTGCACCGAACCAAAGGCCCTCTTTGTGCTCTGCCCTCACAAAGATATACCCTGAGCAATAAAAACAACACCTCCAAAAACAAAACCAACAGCACTGCCCCAGCCAGGAGGCCCTGCCTGTAGCCCTAAATGCAGGATCCAAGTGGAGAATCTGCCAAATTTGGAGGTTACAAATAAAACCTAGTGAATAAGCCCGAGCAAAACAGAGGAAGGAAGTTTTCCATTTGAGCTGAAAAAGCCCCACGTGGTCAGCTTCCCCTCATTTCTTTTCTTCATGTACTGGAGCCATGATGGCTGTCTTCGCAAGCATTTTGGATTAACTAAACAGTATTTTACCAACTGAAGTATGAATGTTGTATGGAGAGTTTCTCCACAAATGAACAACATTCCTCTAATAAGGAAACTTGCACAGCTGTTAAAACAATACTCAGCCTAACAAATAATGCCTTGTATCTCACAATAAAGGAAATTAAGGGTAATAAAAGGGTTTAAACCCCAAATGGTGATAAACAGGGGCAGTGTTTTGAAAAAATAACAAACTCAGGACTATCAGTGCTTCTGATCACAGATAGCCAGATGTAGTCTCAAGTAGCTGTGGCTCTGTTAACCCCTCTCTGAGTGGGCTTTATTTGCTCTGTGTGTGTTACCATACAGTAGTGCTCATGACCTTTGAGTCCTCAGCATTTGTGATAGTAAGAAAACATCTGGCAGCCTAAATAATATTGTTTTCAGCTCTTAAGAATGTGGCAAAGCATTGTGGTGACCTGAGTATTCCACGCTGAACTCATCTTTACAGCATCGGAGATTTATCAGCTCACATACATACACCCACACACATCGTGAACCACCTTATTGTTGACTGCTGGCTGCGTGCAGGGTGCGTCATACAAAGTCCAAGTCGGAGGCTCAAACTGAAGTTCAGCAGCCAGCAGTTCATTGCATTGAGATCCTCGGGAGAATGACTTGTGTGTGTGTGTTTGTGTGTGTGTGTTTTGTGTGTGTGTGTCAGCACTACAGAATCCAGTCGGCTCCACCAGCAGCTACAACGGAAGTGTCTATTTCTGGCTGTTAGTCGGATGGGGAGCCGCAGACGGTCAGACACACCTGTAGCATACAGAGAGGGAGGGGGAGCGCTAATGGATTTACTCTAGTGTGTGTTTCGAGGTGGCAGACGGTTCCTCTCTCCCGCCACTCTTTCTCAAAGTGGACTAAGCAGGAGCTTGAGCATTAAGCTGAGGCGGTCTTGTGTGAAAAAAGAAAAAAAAACTCCTTCTTCCTTTCATGCTTGAAAAGAGCGGCAGCATTAAGTGAAAGAGGCATCAGACTACTGTGTGTGTGTGTGTGTGCGTGTGCACTGTCTCCACGCAGCACAGCGCTCTGGCTCTACATTATCCCAAATGCTGCTGCTGTGATTGGAGCAGTAATGCGGTTGCTAAGCAAATGCAGTCTTCCTGGACTAAATTGGAATGGGCAAGACTGCTTCCTGGCTGGCTGGCTGGTGGGCTGGGCTTTGCTGCTGCTGCTGCTGCTGCTGCTGCTGCTGCTGCGTTCTGCTGCGTGCTGCTGCGTGCTAACATGACTCACGCACACACGCACATGGCCGAGTTGTTTCACTACTGCACCAGACTAACCGAAGAAAGTAGCTATTGATTGATTAATGTCTTCACGTTTGTCCAGTAGATGAAAGTTACAGTGATATGCCTTTTAATCACTGTTCTACTACCATTACTTGTATATCCTCGACGACTAAATCAGCCCATAAGTTCACATCTTTTTTTTATCAAAATCAAAGCAATGAGACCAGTTTCACCCACAGATTGTTGACTCTTTCAGGAGTTTGTTAGCTCGGGGTGAGAAGCCGATGACTAATAATGGCTTAAACAAACCAGAGAATAGTGGTGGGCTGCAGCAGAAGGTTGACACACCCTTTCTCAATTCATTACACTCAGTGGGTTTTCAGTCACACACATCCAATGGAACAGATATGTTTCTCTTTTTAAACTGGTGTCAAACAGGTGGTGTAACGGCTCACGTTTTATTTTTTAATCACAGCCCAAAGCGTATTTCATATGTCTTCAGTGAAAGTTGATGTCTTGATGTTGACTTTAATCTAAAGTGATGTCAAAAGTTACATGCCAACTAATACATACATCTGAAGAGTTCAGCGCGTTACAAGCTGTCAAATTTTCTGCACACATAGCTGATTCAGAAAAGACGCTCAGACTAGTGTGTTATTTTCATCAACGGGAGACAGTGTCATGTTGATGAGCTCACTACCTGCTCTCTGGTTGCCACCGAGTCCACCAGTCAGTGGCTCGTATTTCGAGTAAGGCAAGACGGCAGCACGGGGTCAACTGTCAGAGTGTGTGATAGAGGTGCGAGGTGGAGAGAGGCTGAAGGGTCACTTCTTGAATGTGTCTTTAATTAAAGTGGTAGCCAGTTAGGTTACCGGTCAGCATGACACATTCTTGTCAAGAGACGTAAGAGCAACAAGGCCAGCAATTACCCTGTCCAGAAGTCAAGTGGTGGTAATCTGGAAGGCCCGAAGGTGCACGCAGGGATCCACTTTCAAACATGTGTGGGGTAGTAGTACTGTCTATATATGTGTACGGGTTTGTGCGTAAGAGCGGGGTGTCATCTAATTTTAGCTTCACGTCCAAGAGTGTCACATTTCCTTAACTTACATCGGAGCTACTCCACTGGCGCTGCACATTGAGAATGTCTTACTTTAACACATGGAGCACAGTTTCTCTGGGGCCTCTGGTATAGAGTAAACAACCCAAACACACTTTGTGGATCATTTATAAGGTTTGTTTGCATGTGATTTGGCCAATTCAGACACAGCAGAGACATCCAAGGAACAAAACTCTGTCCTGGTGGATGCAGCTGAACCGTATGTGAATACTAAGTGAAGGCTAATGTGTAAACTCTGGGTCAGTGAACAGTGCAGCTCCGTACTGGAACAGGTCTTCCTACGATGCAGGTTTTTAAGTGCCGGTTAATGCAGATTTACAAACTATACCCCAGTAGTGCTGAAAAAGTTCATTAGTTCGTTAGAAATGTCTAATTGAAAGCTGCTGTTAAAACCAGCGACTCATTACCCATCAAATCAAGTGAGTATTTGTTGTTTTCCAAAGCGACCTGTGAAGGGAATTCATTGTTTAGCTGAAGATGAATACAATATATAACTTTTAAAACATTATGATGAGAACACAAAAGTAAAAGTAAAATGAGCTCCGATCTTCTGATAATTGACTAATTTCAATGCTAAAATAATTCATAATAAAATGATAAAATAATTGAGTTTTTAAAAATTGGTTTAATGCCAAGCGATTCCATCTAATCTAGTTTGACTAAGTAAGACGGTAAGCGATGTTAAACTGTTCTTTAAATGGTTCCTTGCGGTACCATAAAATGCCACACAACCCTGCAGAAATGCTGCTGCTGTGTGGAACACTTTTAGTTGAGTGTGTGTACGAGGGAGGCCTCATGTGGGCCTGACCTGATTCCAGCCAAGCATCGCGTGCCTGACCAGAGCCTCTCTCTGTTCTGTGTCTCTCCACCATCCACCCATCCGTCCTTCTCTCTCTCTCTCTCTCTCTCTCTCCTATTCTTCTCTTGCACTCTCTTTTTCTCTGCTCTTTTTTCCCCCGGCATTACAGTGTGCCTCACCGCCCATGGCGCACAGTTCACTTGAACACACTCTTTCATGCGTGCACACACACTCCCACACACAGGGTCCCACAAGCTCCCAGCGTGCTTACCTCAGTAGAACTGAATTTCACAGTGGCTTTACAGCAGACGGAATGAGAGTGGCACCGTCTGCCTCCATGCTGTTCGATGATAACGATGATATCTGGGTTAAAGTTTTTATGAAAATCGATGGGAAATCCTCCTTTTGCACTTAATATATTAAACCACAACAATATTGCTTGTTTTCTGTGATGTGCACAGCTGGATGTAAAATCATCATCATGACTGAGGAGCCCGATGGGCCAGTTTAACCTGCCAGCCTGCTGCTGGATGTACGCCAGCATGGAGCACAGAGGTGTGAATACTTTGTCATGATTTATGTTTCACTGGGTAGGTGGAAAGCTAGCACTGGTGTGTGTATGAGTGTGTGCTACGTCCTGTAGCTGCAGTCGATTTTCAGTGCACAGAATGCATGCATGCTTACACTCTCACCGAGATGACAGGAGTGGCACGGTGAAACCCATAGATGTAAACAAATGTTCACTTTGACACACTGGGTTTCTAGTTTGGCAGCATGCTGCCTCACCCCCGCTGTCTCTCACAAACGTTAAGCAACAACTTCCTCTTCTTGGGCCTTCAGTTTTATTTTCTGTGTACATAGTGATTAAAAATGCTTAGAGAGAGAAAAAAATTATAAAAATAGATTTAAAGCATATCAAAATACCAGTATAGTCTTTTTTCCAAGTTGCCAGTATACTCAGCCACAACGCCATAGGGTCTGGGCAACCCTCACCCCCTGCCCTCACCCATCTTTCAGAAGTCCTGTTGTTGGGAGGGATGATCCAAGGCCTGTCATCCCCAATTACCCAGATGTGGGCCTCAGCCTGTATTACTGCCACTAATTCCTCCGTTCTCTTCCTCTCTTTCCTTTCTATTCTTATAGTCTGGACACAGACACACACAAAAATAGCGGGGCCAGCAATGTGATTGTTTGCAAGTCTTATGTAAGGGGTTTTTTAAGGTATAGTATGGGTGCTATATAATCCCGCTGGGTTATGTAACATTCATACTATGGTTAATTGACTTACTCGAGAGAGAGGCAGTCAACAATTCTCTCCCTCCTCAGAGTCAGTGGCAGCTTAAAGGAGAGTATGGTACAAATTTCCAGCTTGGACTCGTCTTTATTCTCCAGAGGAGGAAAGAGGCAAAGGTCAACAGCCTCAAAAATAGAGCAGCGCCTGCTCCTTCTCCTCTGGGCATGTCCTTGGATCTGGTGCTATTTGTAGTAGAAACAACATCGAAACAGCTGCCAAGAATTCTAACAAGCTCATTATATATTTTAACACCTTTTACTCGACTGGGTGATTCTGTTTTTTCAATATGTTTAAACACCACTGATGGATTTTTTGTGTGTGGCCGTGTTATATCTACTTGTATTAGCTGACCTACTTCCCAAAGCACTTCATACTCATATTGGGTCTGTACGTTTGGCGCGTTGCTTCCTCTGTGTGGTTCTTTTTATTAGCTTCGTGAGGCAGGCTGGTGATGGAAGTCAGGAGGGAGAGAGGACAGGCTGCCACCGCTGCTGCTTCTTTAAAAACTCTCCCCAAGCTGCTTTTCAGATTACCAGTGCTGCAAACTAGGTAATCGCCCCTCAGCACGAAAGGGCTTATGTACCAACTGCAAAGTACGCACAATTCATTTCCAGCGCCACCTCAACCTGTTCGCTGCTTTAATCGGATTCTTGTTTTTGCTGTTTTGTTCTCACTATTACGTGAGTGGGTGCTGTTGTTTACCACTCATTCCTGTTTGGATGCACACGCTTATGGCTTGTGTACATAAGAGTGGGAGTGTGTGCAAGGCCGTGTGTGTTTGCGCGAGTGATCATTTCAAGCCTTCTCAGCTTTTTCCTAGTGGCAGGTGGCACCAATATGGTGTTACAGTTCAAGTGTAAATTAAAGATACATAAACGAGAAGAAGAGGTAAATTGCAAATAGAGGCTCTGAACAGTGAAGCTCACTCTTTTTTTATACTGGTTCGAGTTCAGGTGAAATCTGGATTTATTTCTGGTAAAGAGTCAGTACATAAAAAAACATGTAGGTCATATCATTGCTAGCTGATAGCAAATTATAAAAATGATGAAAAATCTGTAACACATGATGAGCAACTTTCACCAGCAACCTGCGTCCAAATCCCCCACACAGACCGTTATTTTCTTCTGCTCCAATGTTTCCTTCAAGGCAACCATTCTGGCCCTGCAGAGGTAGTAGTGGTGGTGGTGGCAGAGCAGCACAAGAGGGTTTATTTTGGCTCTGGTGTGGTGCTCTAGTGCAGCTATGGAAAGCATTAGCCGATGAATGGTGGGGAGGCAGAGCCAGCGGGAGTTCATCAGCATCCCCCCCGCACTGTTTTGCAAGAAGGAAGAGTAAATAGTTCCTGCCTTTTAAACCAGTTGCTTATAGTACATGCTGAAGTGACACAGAGTGTGGTTGTTGGTCAGAATTGGCCAAAATTATAGAGCAGGTGTTAACTTCCTCATGTAATCATAGTTTGAAACTAAAGGAAGATTAGATATTAGGATATATATTGGGAGGTCTGGGCATTTTAAAGCAGCAGCAGGCTTGTATGATGTATAAAAGTGGAAAAAGTGAGTTTTTATGAGTGAATTCTGGAAGATAACTTGTGTTCTGGTGACAACGCCCCCTTCCTCCAATGTTCCTTTTCTCAGCTCATATGTTTCCCATCAAGCAGAGTGATCTACATGACGTCAGTTTGAATGGGGAATGGCAGGGAAATCAGTGCTGCTTTCCAGATGTGAAACGGGGGGAAATGAAAAGAACAGGAAAGAAAAATACACCGTAGTGACAAAAAATGGATTCCTATTCACAGGCTGCATTGGATAGTTCCAGTCCATCTTGTGGTCGATAAAATTTGTCAGGTTGGAGGTGGACTCCCTGTCACCCTCATTAATGCAGCCACATCATAAACTTACCCAATATCAGGGCCTGACACTATCCTCAAACCACAGTTTCCTCATTTGCTCACACTGTAAATAAGTTTAAACACTAGTTTTTTCCTCTTGTTGTACACTTGGCCTTGAATACTCTGGCCTCCACGCCTCCTCTTCTAGAACAAACTCCTCACTCAGAAGTCACAACAACTTCTTTCTAAGCTCCTCAGTTTTACCCACCCAGCCCCTACCCAAGTGGGCTGCTCTGGATGCAGTCCAAACTTTCTTTTGGACTGTTATTCAACCTGACCTCTGTCTGACCTCTCTGTGGACTGGCTTTTCTGGCCATTAAACAGGCTCTGACTTCTGGTCATTAAAAGACATTTGGTGCAATTAAACCTTTAAGTGTCCCTCCCTTGATTACTTCTCAAGATAGTGTTTGTAGAGTGAACCTGCATTCTAAAGGCCAGACACAATCACCCCCACACACCTCCTTTGCTCTATTTTTACAGTGGTCCATACCATAAAGTCAGCCAGGAGGTGGCTTTGGCTATTTCACAGTAAGGTCACGGAGGGTCGTGAACCCCCCGCGACACTGAGAAACGAGCCCTCTCAAGGCGAGTGTGTTGAATACACATCTTTATCAGCTGCCATCACTTGGCCTCCTGATAAGGTACAAACTCTCACTGTGAGGATGTGCGGACATAAATTGTGCACATCGCTGCTTTTTGGCAAACTGACAACGCAGTGTTCATTAATGTGCAGGCTTCTTGCCAAGTATGAATAAAGTAAGGTCACAAGTTGATGTGCTGTAGAAACGTAAAGGCTACTACTCTCCTTCTACCCTCATAAGGTGAAGTCTGTGCACTGGAGCAGCACTGGAAATCAAATGCCAGGGGGAACAAATATAAACATGATGTGTCTTGGTTGTTGGAGCCTTGCTGTCTTAGATGCCAGGTTTATATGGCTCCAGGGTCAACTGGTCACTGTTTTACAGGGGTGTAGGCTAGTTGACAGGTAGTCCAGGCCTCTCTAATGCCATCTGGCAACCATAAAGCCAGCCCAGTAATTCTGACTTTTGTACCGTTTAATAGGGATCTCTGGGGGTTGTGCATAGGTGGGAGAGGATGTAGGACTTATGTTTGGCCCCTTGCTCCTCACCTTTTACACAAGGACTGCTGTTTAATTCCTCCTTCCAACAGGACAAGGTCAGATGTTTGCCCAGTGCCTTTTATAAATGGGTTGTCATCGCAACTGACCTCTGCATCTTCACAAATGTAGTAACCTGTCAAAGGGCCAGCCCTCCTTCATCATTTATTGGATGTCTTGCAGCAGAATACATGCTGAAGATTACACGGAAGACATTTCTGTAATATTCAATAGACGAACGTTCTTTTTAAAACTCTAGCTGAAACCGCTGACGACAGCGAAGAGCTGCTGACGTAGAATAGATAACACAGAGAAACAGGCGTTCTCTGCATTTGCATCTTCTTCTGCTTTTCTGACACTTCCCCAGCATTCTACACAAGTCTTAGCGCATCGCTTTTATAGGCAGCGAGGCCTCACAAGCATGGCAGATAAGACAGTGAGAAAGGAAACGTGTGAGCATTCTCAGCACCACCAGAACTAGACAAGGCAGAAATAACAGCAAGGCCAGTGGAAAGGTCACAGATAAATGAAATGGTTCCCCACTCTCACATGTGTTCTTAACCTCAAACACAAGAACATTGAGGGGTTCTTTCTAGATATGTGCCTCAAGAAAATGCCACTGGGAAGCCAGAGCACTTCAGACTTGTGCTGTTTTAGATTAAAATGAATCTACATGCATCTTGAAGTACATTTTACCTGCAGCTGGAATTCAAAAGTATTCCAAGCAGAACAAATTTGAATAGTCAGAATTGATAAGATGCCTGCAAAGGGGCTGATTGTAGTTAGTGGCATGTTAAAGAAGGAGGCTCAGGTTGAAAAAAGCTTGAGGACAGTGCTTTTGTCCCTGTTAAAGCTAATCCATTTAGTTGCAGAGAAAGTGGGGACCCCCTGCTACCCTGCTCTGGCTAGACAGAGGAAGCCATGTGGAAAACAAAGCCAAGCAAATAAGGAGGAGGCAAAACCCTGCCGCCCCCCAAGAGAAGAGAAAGTCAAGAACTATCATCTGTCTTTTGTCTTTGCGATTCATCTGCCTTTTCACTACCACTTTTCAGCCGGGGCTTGAAATATGTTAAGCGGAGAGACATTAGCCAGACCAATCCTGTTATGAGCATCAGTGGTGGGAAGGGAGGGAGGGGGCAATCTTCTTAAGTGATTAATCAGCATGTGAAAGTGAGACCTACTGAGGGATTTCTCCACCTTGAAATTTCATCTACCCTCATTTTGCTATTGTCTTTGTCTTTCTACACATTTAGCCTCAAACCAATGGAAAAGCAATTCTCACATGCTTTGATTAAATCTAAAATTTGGTCAGTCAGAAAATATACACAAACAACCTGTAAGCTAATAAGTGACACAGATTTTTACTTAAATAATGTAATCAAAACTTCAAAGTAAGTTGTTTTTTTTCATCTTGTTAAAAACGATCCACTCTAGAGAGCATCTTTGAAAACTGCTCTCATAGGAAAATGCGTTTTCAAGTACAGCTGACATTGTGTTGACATGGCTTTAGTCATCATTAGCATGGGAAGAGTGGTTTGTCAACTGGCATCATTATGCAAGCTGTGGGGTTGCAGGAGAAGGCAATTAGCAGGGCCCGGGTGTGAAAAACAAACACATTTGGTGGAGTTTCACCCTCATTACCTCATTAGGTGGTGCAATGAAGGAGAAGGCATTTTTTTGCCTACAGGCCACTGGCTGTGTGTTAGTGTGAGTAATGTCAGTAGGGCTCTGTGAGACGGAAAGCCAGACAAAATAACAGAAGTAGAGAAATACTGTGCTGGAGGTCACAACCTCTTCACAGAGAAGATAAAGTCATGACATATCTACTTACTGTGTTTTGCATGTTAGTAGCTAACCTGTGTGGGTGCTTCTAGTCTGTATGCGTGATTAATCATCAGCGCTTCCAAACGTGTAAATATCTGCTCATGTGTGGAAATTAAAAGGGCGTTTAGGTGACATTTCTGGAGTGACCCCATCCATAGTTCAGAGTTGTGTCTTCTCGTGTACAACCAATGTAGATGAACAATGTGGTCACCTGTGGGAAGATGTAATCATGGCATTAATAACAAACTGATACGTCGCTCAAAATCCCAGCATGTAGTCGCATTAATAGATGGAAGGAAGGTAATGCGATTAATAATCGTGCCCAAAGTATAACCCCTCCTCCACAAACACTTACACAGTTGGGGTCCACCTTCGTCCTGCTCCCCTACCACCCTTTACCCCACCCCATACTGCCTTGCCTTTTATATAAGGAGATGGGGCAGCGGGGCCTTTTTATGAGCTGCTGTTCTCAAAGCAATTACTGCACTTTAATGAGACTGCCTGGAATTTCACAGGCCCCTCTGCCCTGTCACTTAAGCCAAGTGCAGGAAAAATACTCAACTACTACTGAGAGAGGCAAACACCTACCTCGAGACAGGAGAGTAAAAGACGAGGAAGAAGAAAAATCACCCTTCACATGTGTGTTGTGTGCACTGATTAACAGAAACTCAAACAAACCCCCTCTTAGACTGAATTCATCAGCTAACACAGAAACCCATAACAAAGTAAAATATGATATTTTGATTGCGTTGCAGTAAATGTCTAAACAGTCACATGCCGGGGCCCCGTAGCTGAAGAGGGTTCGCACTTACTTTAGGGAACTACGAATGAGAGTGAAACTGATGATTAGAACCATAACTCTTATACATGCTTGCAGATAATTTCAATTAAAGTGAAATTAAGCTATTCCTCATTTTGTTCCAACCCCCTAAATGACCATTTTGTGAATCAAGGCTTTATTGTGCAATTAGTTTGCTACGGTTTTACGCTGAAGATAATTTGTCTAACCTTTTTTCTTCTTCTTCTTTTTCATGGATCTGTGGCTCGTTCCTGCTGCTGTTTTTCATCTAAAGGTGAGTGTCACCACTTCGTCATACTTTTCCTCTCAGGGCTCTTTTGTATCTATAGCTGCAGTCACAAGACCATGTTAGATGTAGCAGTTGCTGTCCATTTTCGCCTTCATAACACACTAGAAAACACTGCTGCCTTTCACACAATGATAGCATACTCTGGAGATGTAGTAAAACACACAGTATGTCCAGGTTGGTCATGTTACATGTGCTGCTTAATTGTAATTTTATGGTGGCAGCAGCAGCTACATTCAACCAGTGTTCAAAGGTTGTAAACTGAGATTTGTCGGGTAGTTTTAGAAGGGAGGAGCTGCAGCGCAGGGAGGGGAAGGGCGCGGTAGTGAAACCCCCAGCGCAGACCAACGTTGGTTTAACCAAAATGGCCGCCTACCACAGGCTTCTGTGAGATGGAGTAGGGTGTAACCACATGCTTCTGCTATCTTCCACGTAGCAGCGGTGCATGCTGTGACCTACAAACTGTCAAGTGTGTGCACACACCAAGTCTTTTCTTTGTTCAACCTCATGTCTTACAACTTTTATTTCGCAGCTGTGCCCACCACCAACTTTTAGATTGTATTGCATGCTCCACAGAGCTCCTCAAAGCTGCAGACATGTGCAAAGCTCAATTTCAACCAACAGTTAAGATTAACTGTAATTTTATGCTTTGTACTTTGATGCTTTCTGCTCACCAATCTCCATTTTTGCCACCAGTCGCCTAGAGTGGTAACAATACACGAAAAAAGTAAAAAGTAAAAAGTCAATATTTGACCTTGACCTAACCAACCTTTTCAGGTTTTTCACTGTCTTCCTGAGTAGATGGAGTAGGTCCCTTTGGTAAATTCGCTGATAAATAAAGGAAACAAACCTCAATAAATTGCCTTCATCAAACCTTAATGCAGGATTCAGTGAAGTGCTCCTCATAAAATGGATATTAGGACATGGGAATTATGTATTGTTTTTCTTCGACTATAGTAGAGTTTCAACATTTGTCTGTGAAAGGGGGTTGCTGAAATCACAACTTTATAAGCTTTACATCCTCAAACTGCATCGAAAGAGGCAACAGTCCTTCTGACCTTGGATGGCTGCCTTCTCTCAGAACAAAGACCTAATCGTGTACCTCTTGGGAATGCATCAGCTCATCTGCGGGATGTGCAAGACCTGGGGAGGAGGGTACAGAGGTCGAGGGGTCAGGGTGATTTTTTTTGTGTGTGTGTGTGGAATAGCTTGGTCTACATCTTCCACTTCGTAATGCAAATGAGCATGATAGTGTGGCCACTGCGACCAGAGGACTTCCAGTTTTGTGTGTTTGGAAGGGGCCATCCCAGGACAGGGGTGAGAGGTCATATCCTTCGCCAATGACAATAGGGGGGAGAAGTGAGCTTAGCACTATTGATGCACTTGTCATCTGTGAGCATCCATCCATTGTGAGTATTGAACAATTCTTGGTGGAATATATGGTAACAAGTGACCTTAACAAACAAGGCCCCCCCCCTTTAAAGCTATGGATGGATTCAGACAATTTAGATATAAACGTGTTCAGATCCATGACACCCCCATTTCTGGTTTAAAGAGGTGAGGCCAACATAACCAAAGAGGAAAAAGCAACAAGGAAAGAAGGCACGGTGATTAAATGGTAGCACTGAGCTTTGTGGGTCGGTGTGACGCAAATTTTATCACCGGCAGTGTTCAGTGTTTTCGTGTCACCTCATCCTGGCTGCCGCTACAGAGACACACTGAAGCAGAAAGAGGTGAAGAGATATTGAAGAAGAGAGCACATGAAAAGAGGAGGGAAACTGTGTTCGTGCATGCAAACTTGTGTGTGTGGCGGGCGGCACGCCCTTGCAGGTTTCTCTATCACTCAGCCTCCATTAATTTTTAATTGCTTCCTCCGCCTGGCACACAGCTCTACTTTTCACTCAGTGAGCAGAAACAAGGAGGAAGGACTCCCCAGCAGAGGAGAGAGGAAGGAGAGATGGAAAGAGTGAAGTGGAGGAACAGTGACAGACAGGGAGGCAAATAAGAAGAGAAAATTGCCTCCATGAGCCAGATTTGGGTCGATTATCTGCTAGAACCTCCTTCACAAACCTTTCACTTTACCTGCTGTCCTTCTGTTCACCTCCTTTCTTACCTCCTTTATTCACTGTCCCTGAGTGTTTCCTCTCAACACCAGCCCATGGTTTCCTTCACTGTTGGTGAATAAATGAAGAGGAGAGGAAACCCAAAGCCTTTGATGGAAAACAGTGGAGTTTCAGCACACTCAACACTTCCACCGTCTTTCCCTCCATCCATTCAGTTTCTCCTTTTCCGTCTCTCTCTAAATTAAACATCAAAGGGATAGCCCTCCACTCCATGCTCTCGCTTGCCCGCACCAGCAGCAATGCCATGGCACCTTTTCCTTGCTTGAAAGTTGCAGAAAGTATTTCACACCCAATCTAACCCTCTTCTGCTTCTGCTTCTGCTGCGGCCTACTCCTGCTGGAGTGCTCTCTTGAGTTTTCAAGTGTCAGAGTAGGGGCAGGTGGGGATGAGGGGGTGGAGGTGCTGAGGCTTGGAGGGACAATGACCTGAGGAGAGAGATGGAAACAACACACTGTCGAGGAAAACTTTAATGTGCTGATTGGGTTAAAGTAAAACATTTTATTGCAGTAATATGTAGAGTAACAGAATCAGCCAGTGCAGGTTAAGGACTGTAACAAGAGTAGCATTGACCAGTTTGGCAATATATATATTGGTCAAGCTGTTATATTGATACATTGTACTGCAGCAGATGATATCGAAGCCAGTAGAACACACAAGCGTTTGTAGGGTTTGTGGATTGCGCTAATTAAACGGGTGTGAGTGAGTGAGACGGAAACACTGTGCAGCTCCGTGCCTGCCACTCACAGAGAGAGAGAGACTGCAGAATACATTATAGCTGTCAAACAACCATGGAGGCAGAGAGATAGAGAGAGAGAGAGAGTGAGGGAGACGGGTATTAGTGTAGAGGGGAGGGAGGGCAGGCGGGAGGATGGAACAGCTGCAGTCTGGGCCTCCAGCCTCCTGGCTAGACTCCTAAAAGTTATTATTGAGCTCCTGACCAGAGACTCCATCCATCCATCCATCCATCCATCCATCCATCCATCCATCCATTCATTCATTCATCCATCCATCCATCCATCCATCATTTTATCCCCAACAAACAGAGGAGGAAAGGGATTGAAGCAACAAGAGACAGTTAACAAAACAGTTGTAGCACAAAGGGGTCAACTAAGTTGTTATTGCAAAGGAGAAACTGCTTGTTCCCAAACATCCATAGATGATGTGCGGCTGTTACAGAAAGTGGAGTATAGTATAAAGTCCATCCTGTCAGAGAACGAAACCATGTTTCAAGTATGTGATCTCATGACGGTGCAGGAACAGACGACTGTTGGTTAGGTTGGTATAATTATCCACTGGTCCTTTTCCATGGGTCTGCTTCAGATTAGTGCTACAATTATTCAATCAGGGAACTTTTTTTCAGGTTGAATAATTATTTATTTATTAGGGTGACCTTTAGTTAAAAATCTGTGATCCAGCCAGTGTTTGCTACCTGTAAAGTATGTTGGGGAATGTGGGAATATCCAAACACTGATTATTCTTTGTATATATATGTAGAATATACTGTCCCACAATAAAATAAGGTCAGTTTAAGCGTTCAGAGAGTTACTTGAGAAGAGTGGAGAGGATAAAAGAAAGGCAAAGGCAGGGAGGTGGAGGAAGAGGACAAGAGAGACTGCTGGCTCCTTGCCATGCCCTCTCAGTATGACCTTCCTCGTAAATAGCTCATACGACTCCCGCCCCACCTCCTCTACCCTCTCGTTCCGATGGGAGGAAGGTAGAGAAAGCCGAGACGGATTTGTGCACCTCAACAAGCCCCCATTTGATTTCTGTCCGTTTCCTTTTTTGCAACAAGAAAGCCATGTGCAGAAGACAGCATGGACATCCTGACGCCCTCATTGTCCTAATCATAGAGTTTTGATGTGGAAGGGAAACAAAAGTTCTCACATGGTTCGGTACATATGATGAACTGTAGCTCAAGTCACTTCCCAGCTCTGATTAAAATATGACATTCCTAAGGTCACAAGACTGAGGACATCTTCCAGAGCTCATTTGACTATTAAATAGAGCAGTGTTGCAATTAACTATTCCATAAATTGGTTTGCCAAATTAAATTGGCAGTGTGACATCAAGTCTCTATGGAGACAGGCCAATCCCTCCACTTTACTCCACGCTGCAAAACAGATGTAGGTTTGTGTAAGTTGACACTAAAGAGTTGGACTCAAATCAAGGTTTCGCACAACAAGATTTTATTGCCACCATTAACATAGGCACTGTTGGCATAATAACACACCAGTGTAGTCGTAGTGTGGTTTACTGCAGGAACCAATGCCAAGTCTCTGAAGTGAGAATGAAGTGGAGGATGGTGGTGAAAGTGAGCAAATGATCTGTAGGTTTTCTAGCATTGCAGTGCTGTGTTCTTCCTCCGTCCCTCTGTTCCTTCTTTGTCACTGGGACCGTCACTGCAGGCAGAGGCAGATGGCACGTGGATTGTAAAAGGGCAGCGCCCAGCAATACTCACCCACCTCACCCACAAACCTAGCATCCATTTGGGTGCCACCTGTTCCTCTTTTTTGTTTGACCCTCATGCCAGTCACAAGTATAAAGCAAGGGCGAAAATCCATGACTGAAAAAATGTGAGGAGAAAGAAGTCAACTCTGCCCTTCGCTTCATTGTGCCTGCTCTTCTCTCAGCTGCTGAACGTTATAGACAAACTAAACAAGATGAAAATTGGAGTCAATATGGAGTCTTTCATGGCTGTCAAAGTTTCATAATGGAAATTTTAGAGGAAGTTGGAGTAACCCCAGGAAGCCAAGCTTCTGGTAGTTTTAATCTTCTTTTTCAAAATGATTTGGGAAAAAGAAAAAAATACATTTGGGTTAGCCTACAGGTCCCATCGTACTTCCAATCTTCCTACAGGTCTTTCCATACATAGTCTTCATTAATATTAATCTTTATCTCTTCACTCATTCATAGCGTAGTGTATGCTAAGTCATGAACATTGGAAATAGACCTCACAGTGTTGCAGGACATTACATGACTTTAATTTCCACTCAAGTTCTTTTCCCAGTTTGATTTTTACAAAAGGGGAGGTGTGGATTACCTCAGTGTGGGCCTTGAACAAGGCAGCTTGTTCCAAAACAGATGTGGTGTGTTGCATGGTGCTCTAGCAGAGAGAATGAGTTCATTGTTTACAGTTGAACCTGGTGCTAATCTTTTGTGAAACGCTAACAGCTGCCTGACTGCACCCCCAGCCAGCCTTGATACCCCCTACCCACCCCACGTGAATGTGTGTGTGTTTGTGTGTGTGTATGTGTGTGTTGGCTTTGGCAGACTTGTAAAGACCAACTAGGCGCCTCATGATTGCCGCCCCTCCACTCAAAGCACCATCATCTCCATCCCAGTGCACTCCCCAAATCTAATCTATGCTATGGAATCGATCAGCGTTACTGCTCACTATGGCCGGTCCAGACTCGCCAGTGTTGGGTTGCCTACTTAAGTCCCAGCACCCACCAGCCCCTAGATTACATGCACTGGACTACACTGTGTTTACTTCAACCTACACTCACAAAGGCTCACATTAACTTACCTTTATAAACAACTGTGATTGCACAACCCCAGGTTCACTGTGTGTGGTCAAATGTTGGTTGCAAGTGACAAATGCAGAGTGAATACAGAGGCTTCATACGCAGGTTTTGAAACCATCAGACACTTTTTATCACTGAAGCAGAGTCCTACACACTGCAAATGTTGGAAGTCATTTTTCATGACTAATCGAGTTAAATAACGAAGAGCTGTTGGCCTTGCAGGGGAGTGAACATAAAGCTAGACGAATGGGAGGTTGAAGCCAGTTGAGGGATGATAGTTGTACGACTCCTAATTGACTTAAGTGCCCTTATTAGTCTTGGACCATTAGCACCTCAGCTGTGTTCTAATTTACCATATCTATTTGCAGTCCACAGCACTTATCTGCTATCTCAAGCACACTGGCCTCTTGTAAGTTCCTGCTGCACATCGGTGAACTTTAACATATTCTCAGGGCAATTCAAACCAGTGCGTGGTTTCACCTCAGTGGCAGTGGCAAAATGTGCAAATTTCTCTTCCATTAAATTTATATTTTATAGGCTATAGAGACACCAATGAGAGACTGGAACCTTGTTTGCGGTGCTCAGTGTAGCTAAAGACAGTTTGATGTTAATTTCCCTGCACTTAAGCCCACAGCCAGCTTCCTGCCTTCCTCAGCTCTTGTTGCATTTTTTATTATTCTTGTGCCATTCTTCTCCCTCACCCTTTCTCTTGTTGTTGTATTTTTGCCTTTTTTTTGTCTTCCTACTTTCTCCTTGCTGGTAGAGAACTGTAATCTCCCTCCCACACAACAGGACAAAATAAAGGGAGTGGGGAAGTGGAGGAAATGGCCATTTCCTCGTTTTACTGCCACGTTGCCTTCATACATCCCATTCCCCTTTTCTTCTCTCTCCATAATATGTTTAGTGTGCATATAAAGAATTCTCTTCATATGTTGTCATGGGATGCCAAAATGAACTAGACTGTTCATTAAAGACGAGACTTCAGGACACCAACAGGGAAAGGAAAGAGGGAGATCTCTCAGGGAAGTACAGCCAGTGGAAAAACTCCAGGCCTGCCAGTTCCAAATGGTACATTCTGGACTCTGGACACAACACTTTTATTTCTCCAGTCCTCAAAGAGAAAGACAGATGTACTGTCACTCTGCTCTCCAACTTAAGCTCTTCCCCCTCTGTTCATGACCTTTCAAGGTGTCCCAGTGGGCAAATCAGCTCTCAAAACCTTGAATTTTTGGCACCATTTATGCAACTTCCAGGGTTTATTGTCAAACTGGTCAGGGCCACAAGAAGCCAAAAAATGACAGGGTGTGTGTGTACAATGGCAGCAATGCATAGATTTTAAAGGCTACTGGAACTAGAAGACATCTTATTGCTACTACTTGGAACCAGAACATACTGACAAGTGATTTTTATAGTTTACTACCACCATCAAATTTAACTGATGTGCTGACAAATGTCTATTCTAAATCCATTGGGTTTTTAAGTGCACCATCCACCATGTTGTCTGTGAAGTCTTACATAGCATTAGCATTTGTACCCACATCAGAAATCCAGGCCCCAGCACTGATAAAACCTCATATGCCAAAAAACAATGAGCTCACGCTAGGGAAACTGCACATAAACACTCATACAAGTGCTACAAAACGTTGTGTGGTATTGTGCCTACATGATAAAATGGAGATTACGGCGCAGCTAGTTTATCTGGAGTTTCTCAGCATTGAAAAGACTGCCCGCAAATTCAATCTTTGATTGGGAGGAATTATTTTTTTTCTTTTGAAGGCACAGATGAAAGTAACTGTGTGTTCCACAGCGCAGTAACAAAACAGACTGTGATAAGTCTGTCTGGGAATCTCGTCTCTGCGGCCTCAGACATAACA
>OMLM01000456.1:0-22875 GCA_900302695.1 Helostoma temminkii
CTGTGACCCCGGGACGAAGACTGCGCCTCAGCCTCGCCTTCCTTTCCCCTAGACGACTTCCTACTCCCCGTCTCCTTCTCCTCCGGTTTAGACCTCTTGTACTCCATTTCCAGAGGAGGAAGCAGAGAACCGGGGCACTGTCTGGTGGAGCGGGAAGCTGGGCGGCTCGACTGATTAGGAGTTGAGGGTTTGCAGCCACTGCTGCTTTTATTACTAGTGGAGATACTCTGAGGAGAGACTGGCACGCTCTTACTTTTAGGCTTTTGGTTCTTCTCAGAAGAGGAGGCAGGAGAAGCCCCAGCACTCTTCGCCGCCGAGTCTTTACGAGGCGTGTGGCCGGGGGTGTCCACCCTGCCCTTCATTGCTAGAAGCTTGGCTGCGGCATTGAGTGCTGAACACCTTTTCCCCAGAACTTCAGGCTCAGGAGGCAACAAGGGCGCACTGTTTGTCTGAGGTTTGCTCTCCTGCGAAGGCTGAGACGCTGCGGATTTTCTGGTGATCCTGACAGAAGATGTGTCGCTGCCGGACTCTCCGCCCGTGGACGTGTTGGCGTTGTTCGAGGCGTTTCTGTCCGAGCTGTGCACAGGTTTTTTACCCGGCCGCTTGTTATCCTGTTCCTTCTCCTGATCTTGCAGCCTGCGCTTTGCCGAGCGAGTCAGCCTGCGTTCCTTCCTGCTCTCGCTGTTGTCAGAGTCGGAGGAGGAAGACGAAGACCGGGAACGTCTCTTCCGAGAAGCAGAGGTGGGGAGCTTCTCCTCGTCGCCTGCCTCTTCCTTCTCCCCACCTTCCTCCTTTGCATCCTCCTCACCTGTTTCAGATGTGACGTCCACTCGCCTCATCTTGGCAGGATGTCGGTTTTCATAGGTCTTCTTGTGGTGAGCGTGGCGAGTGAGCGTTGATGTAGAGCACCCAGATGACGGTGAGGAGGAGCGAGCCGACTCCTGACTACTCTGACGACTCAGGGGCCTTTTCTGTTTGGGAGGTTTCTGAGCTTCGGGAGTTTCCACTACCACTTGTTGCTTGGATTCTTCTTTCTGAGAGGCAGTTGTTGTCTTTGCTTCTCCTCCTGTCTCAGAGGAACTCGCCAGCTTTTTCCCTTTAGGCTGAATCTTACAGATCTGCCTTTTGTCGTCCTCTTCCTTGCTAGTCTCAACTTCAGCCTCCACAACATCTGTCACAGCCTCTGAGTCACTTTTAGATGCAGAGTCTTTCTGTTTCGGCTCTGTAGACTGCTCTTCCGGGGAAACACTAGGAGGATCAGGTGTGGGTATCTGGGGCCGGGCCTCTGTCTCAGCTGATGTGGAAAGCTCTGGGCTGGATTCGGAGTCTTGTTCTTGGAGGGAGGTGACCACAGATGTTTCAGGGGTGATCACAGGAGAAACTGTTGCAGTTGCAGCCACTGCGGTTGCTTCTACTGACACTGGTGTGGCTGCAATACTGGAAACTTGGGAAGTTGTGTCTGTGGCAGCAACTGTAACTGCCTGTTCTTGGGTGGATGTAGTTGTGGCGACTGTTATTAATGGATCTGTGGGCGCTGTTACTGGCGGAGAAGTCTTGGCAGTCGTTTCTGTAGCTGTGAAAGATGCAGAAGTATAAGTGTGTTTTTCAGAAGGGGCTGCTGCTGGAGGAGTTGTTACTATGCCTTCCCCTGTTGGGGTTGATGATATTGTGTCAGCTGTCTTTGCCTCAGCAGTGATGGTCGCACTGGGAGACTCTGTGGCTGCAGAAGAAGAGGTTTGAGCGGGAGATGCTGCCAAGGAGACGTCAGTCTCCGTCGCTGCCTGTGCATGTGCAGACCGCTGAATTGTCTGTGAGATTGACACTAGTTTGGTTGTGGCAGTTGTCACATTAATCGCTGTTTGGGATGGAGCAGCTGGAGTGGTATTTACAGCGGGTGTGGTGACTACTGTTGTTGCTAAAGTTGCAGGATTGTCACACATCGTTGAGGTCGTGGTGGCGACTTTACTAGAACTTATTTGTGCAGATTTTACTGAAGCTGTTGTGTCTGATGGACTTGTTTGGGCTGTAGACGGTGATGCTGTTGAGCTTGGTGTAGCTGTAGCTAGGCTCGACAAACTGGCATCTGGGGTGGAGGCTGCAGTAGCTAGGGTGGATGCTGTCAGTGGTAAAGCAGGAGCTTGTGGACTGTGCTGCGCAGCAGCAGCAGGTGCTGTGACTGGTTTCACTGTAGTGGTGACAGCTGGTGTATCGGTTACTGTTTTTGAGACTATGGCAGCAGCTGTGATCGTTGTGGCAGGGACAGAAGTTGGAAGTGCTCTGACAGCCATGGTGGGTGGTGCAGAGGGCGTAGCAGCACCGGGTGTGGCAACTGTGGTGGCAGAGTCTGGTCCTGGTGACTCCGCAGTTGTACAAGTTAAGGATTTTGTTTCTTCAGGAGCTGTAGGAGCTACGAGTGTTGATTTCCTATCTGGAAGAGCTGATGAGATAGTGTTGGCGGGCGACGGTGGAGGTGTGGTGGTTTTAGACGAGGGTGCAGAAGAAGCATGGGTTGATGCTTCGTCCGACCTTGGAACCGCAGCTGGAGGTGAACTAACAACCTGGGATGAGGATGTGGACACAGCTAAAGGAAGGAGGGTGGTCGTCTGAGGTGCAGATGTGGTAGGTACTTGGACAGAAGCTGAGACCGGTGTGGAAGCTTGATCTGATTTTGTTGTAGCTGCTGGAGCTGGACTTGGAGCAGGGGCTGAAACCTCTGTCTTAGTGTCTGTCTCTTCAGCTTTGGGAAACTGAGAGTCCTGAAGTGTGTCTGACTTCTGGCTGGCATCGGGTTTTGATAAACCAGACACATCAGTTGTGGTGGTCTCTTTTTTAGAGCTCTGTCCTTCGCTAACTGTGTCTGGCATGGTTGTGGAGTCTTTCCGAGGACGCCCCCTCTTACGTTTTGGGGAGAGAGGTGGGTTTCCCTCCTCGCTTGGTGAGGCGGGCTGTGGGGAAGGAGTCACTGTGTTGTCAGTCTCAGGTAATCTAGGGGGAGTCTTAGGGGGCCGGCCCCTCTTTCTTTTTAAAGGCGTCACAAGGGAATTCACACTGGACAGGACAGAAGTTGAAGCAGTGTCTTTTCCTGGTGGGATGTCTGTTTTCTTGGGCTGGTTCCCTCCCCGTCCTCGCCCCAGATGCTGCTGCTGCTCTCCCAGCTGAGCAGCCATGCGAGATTCAGTTTCCAACCGGCGACGTACGGGAAGATTCCTCAGCATGGGCATGTCAGGAGAAAGATGGGGTGGGGAATATGGGGGATAACCTCTGACTGGCTGTGGGTGCGCAGACGGAGTGGGAGTAGCATCTTGGTCCTGAGGGGATTGGGTAACCGGCCCTTTAGTTTTGCTGTCCGGGCTCAGTGATGAATTGTCTTTGTTTGGTTCGTCCACAAATCCAGCGGCGCTCTCTTCTGTTGCCTCTTCTGAAGAGCCTCCACCTGCAGTGCCGCTTCCCCGCCGCCGCCTCCTTCTCTGCGTTTTCTCCTCCACCACCGTCACCAGCCTTCCTGGAAGCTTCCGCAGGACTTTAGCTGACGGCGAGTCTTCAACCAGACCTCGCAGGACTTCACCATCTGCTGACTGGCGCTTGCGAGGCGATCGGGAGCTGGTGGAGGGAGGGGACATGGCACTGTGGTCTTTGCTGTCATCACCTGTTGTGGGAAGGTCCACTTGACAGCTGGATTCCAGTGATGACTCCGACACCATCCTCTCATTTGCCACTTCATTCTCCTCTCTTTCTGCTTTGGAGCTCTGCTCCGTCTCCACAGCACACTGCTGTTTCCCTCCAGAGGGAGATGTTGCAGGGGGGGAAGGCACTGGGCTGGAATGGGATCGGTTTGGTACAGTCTTTGTTTTGACGCTCTGGTGATCTCTGGCAGGAGATGAAGCTTTTGGGGATTTGATGGAGTCTTGGGGCCTTGTGGATGAGAACGTTTTTTGATGGTCTGTGTGCGACGGGGTGGTGGACACAGTACCAGCATCTTTGGCAGCTCCTCGTCCTCTCAGACCAAGGCGGACTCTCTCAGGCACTTCTCTAGGGGTTGTAGGCTCGGGCTCAGTTTCGGGCGAGGCCCCACGGAGTCGACCACTGGTCCTTGTAGAGGTAACAATCTTGTCCTTGGGTTTACGACCGCGGCGGGTTTGAGTCGGCTGAGCAGGCTCCACAGATGCCAGCGGTGACAAAAAGTCATCATCATCATCATCAGATGAAGCATGGAGCTTGAGGCCCTCCTCCTTGGCCTGGTCCAGACCCTTCCTGGCAGCCTCCACCTGCTCCTGTAAACACACATGAATAACACATTTAGAAAAAAGAAGTTTGGTTTGCACATTCAGTAGTCTCCATTTATGGTCACAGTTTGCAACTGTGGTGTTTGCAAAGTTTCCCTTTAATACATTTAGACGTGTGTGTGTGTGAGTCTCAGTCATTTTGATAGATTTTGCAGTTTTTCTCTGTTTTATTTTATAGGAAATTTACTATACATCACTTTAGGTTTTGGGCTGTTCATAATGAAACAATGTGAACATTCTGAAATGTAGAAACATACACATCTCAGAGATTTATTTAAAACAACAACTTATCAATCACAGAAGAAAAATCAGACTCAACACTAAAGATCTAGTTGCATTTATAAGGTTCAGTAACCTCTGCCAATCACAGCAGAGTGTGCAGCAGTGAGTCGAGGAGGAGCCGCATCTTTTTGACAAACTATCCCATCCTGTGGTAGTTAAGTTTCCAGTCTAGAAAATAATTCTAATGTTTTATTTGCTGGACACTGATTTCATGTCGAATCCTTTGTTTACACTCGCAACCATCATACGACCATCAGCCGGCATGATGGATAAACTATGGAAGCCTGTTTCTGCCATGACGGTTAAAAAAATAAAGAAATTAAAAAATCTTTATTATGTCGAAAAAAGGATAAGTTGATTATCTTTCATAGTGATTATAATCATCTCATAAACTCTGCCCATGAGATTAAAAAAAGAAAATCTCTAATAAAATGAAAGTTGTGGCCTTACCTCAGCCTGTTTCAACTCTTCCTTGCAAACATCTTCTAGTGATGCTTCCAGAAAGTTCATGGCGTAGCGTTCAATGGGAGTAAGCTGGAGGTAGGCAAAGAATATACTCAGCATCAACAAACTGTACAGATACTCACATATACAACACATCCATCTCAACTTCACTTGTACTTTTATTATTTTTTATTTGTATTTTAGTTTATAGTTATATATTTAATACAACTACTTTTCCACTAGTTCTGTTACAAAACAGCTGGAATTACCTGCTCCACCAGAGCTGCTATTTCCTGCTCGGCTTTGGAGAGCTCCTCCACTTCCTCCTGTTCCCCTCCGTCATCCAGTGGTATGTTCTCGTTGAACTCTGCCAGTTCTGCCACCTGCTCTGCTTTAGCCTGAGACGCAGCTACTATGTCTTCCTCATCCTCTGCACGACACAGGGCCTGCAAAGAACCAAGTTAATCAAGTTATGTGTATACAAACAAAGATATATGCTAAATACATTATGCATAAGTTGTGTATCCAACCTGCTCCAGAATGGTGGTGCTCTGTTTGTTGACAGCTTCCTCCTCCTCAGCCTGAGGCACCGACAGCTCCACTGCCACCTCTCTCTTCTCTCCATCATTCACGTCAAACAGCTCTCGGATGGTTTGCTGCAGAACAAGGTGGAAAATGAGAGGCACTTGAACGTCTTAACTGTGTCTATTATACAGCGGATTAATTAGAAAATGCCGCACGCTTTAAATAGCACCAGTGGTATAATGTAAAGTCTGGATGAGAACAGTTTTAATTAATGGGTACGAGGGCATTGCAAGCTTGTGTGATAACAGTGACTGTAGCACCTCAGTCAAACACCTACACATTTAAAAGACCAGTTATGAAAAGGAGGCAATAAAAAGAGACTAAAGAGAAATGAACTAACTTGATTGAATGTATTATATAAAAGTGCTGAGTATGAAGTTAGAGAGTCCTAAAACCTGGAAGCTAGTTAGCATGTTAGCTTTTCCTGTATCCTCATATCCTCATGTCAAGAAGTTAAATGCCTGAAATAAAGTCTGAGATTATAATGTTTTATTCTGCAACACAACATGTATCAGGAAACATGCCACTCGCAGTTTCTTAAAGCCTTTACGTGTCTTAAACGAGGTTATAACAGCTTATTATTGACAGCATCATAAGTTGTGAATTTGTGAAGATTATCTGACTGATTAAAACTATTGATGAGCCACTGGTAGGTATAAATGTTATCCTATCATACTGTGGATACAATTTTAAAGATGATGCTTGGTAATTTTTTTTTTACAAATACAGTATGCAAATAAGATATTTTGAGGATAAAAATTGTAGAAAAAAGGCGTTAAAAATGTTTTTTATGTTACATTTTTTACTGTATTCTTTTCTGTTACTTCAATACTCGCAAATAATCGCAAAATCTGTCCTAAACAACATCAGGAAACAGAAGCTGAAACCTGTGGAACTTATTATTGGTGACCTAGGGATGGTGTAAATTCTTACCTGTTTAAAAAAGGCAGTGGTGAAGTTTCCTCCTTCGATAGCCATGTCTCCCAACATCCTCTTCTGATTGGCTTTCTTTAAAATGTTCTCCTCCACTGTACGTTCGCTGATCAGCCTGCAGAGGAACAAAAAACACATTGATATGTTTCTGAAATCAAATTTCAGACGTGTGAATCAAATATCATGGACTTGACGCGATCATTCTCTGGTTTCACTCCCAAGCAGAGCTGTGACAAAAAAAAAAAAGAATCTGCCCCATTCTGAAAGCTTAATTTTCAAACTGTGTTTTCTAGTTTCAGAATCTTATACGTAACAATCCTTTGTTGTGAAGGTAAATTAAATATTTTAAAGCCTTATTCTTTTTAACCTCTCTCTGTTTTTACATTTTGTAGAGAAAATACAAATTGTAATTTGAACTGAATTGTTTTTATTATTATTAAATGTTTTTATCTAATGTACTTAATCTCTCTATGATGGAAATACTCTTTTCATCAGTCTCATGTCTGAATAAGCTCCATGGTCGGTTTTATGTATCAAACAAGCACAAAGAGAGATATTAAAGATACATCTAACTGTAATCAACATATTATCCAAAACATGATCTCCTATGTGCAGGATCAGTTTAATAAACTCATTTTAAGGCAGTGAGCAGATCTCAACAAGGGCATTTCTCACAATCAAAATGGTCATTCAGACTTCAACCTCAAAAAAGTCATTACCAGGGATGTCCGAATACCAAGTACGAGTACTTGCATTTGAGTAATTGCCTGATACAGAGTACTGATACAAGTACTTAATAATAATAATGTAGGAGCAACATTTTTTATTGTAAAAACCTTATTATTTCATACAATTACCTGAAAAGTGCAATAGCTTCAAACACTATAATTAGATTTTGTTGTAATGTGTGTTATGCTAACACTTTGTGTGTTAGTTTGTGTGTCTAGCAGAAAAACAGTTTGCAGCGCAGCAGAGGCATGTTTGGAGAAGAAACCAGCACTGGGTGCATTCGGTCAACCAGCTACAGACATAACAAGGGGTTTTAAACATAGCCTAAACTTTTATTGTGAAAATTAACTGGATTTGCTGTGGATCTTGTGTCTTTACTTCCTGTTTGTCTCATCTGCTCTGTGCTGCTTGACGTGGCTTCCTGTAAAGTGGTATCAGGTGCGGAATCGGGAAAGTTCTACGAGTACATGAGGGTGGGATCGGACTCTCTCTCCTGTTTAGGTGCACTACTTCTAGATACCATTCAAGAGAATTTAGAGGCAAGCTGCAACACTCACCTGTATATGTGGACATCTCGGGTCTGGCCAATACGATGGCAGCGATCCTGTGCTTGTGCATCCATGGTGGGGTTCCAGTCGCTGTCATAGAAAACTACAGTGTCGGCCCCCGTCAGGTTCACTCCTACGCCTCCGCTGCGAGTTGACAAAATGAAGCAGAAGATGCGTCGATCTGCGTTGAAGCGCTCCATGAGGGCCTGAAGGACAGGTTGAGAATATTTACAGAGAGGAAGTGTCAGAGACAGTATGGAGATAGATAGTTGTTTTCTAAGAAGAACATCAAGAAAATACATGGCCAGTACTAACCTGTCTCTGCTCCACGCGGGTGCTTCCATCCAGGCGGAGGTAGATGTGCCCGTGGTAGTTGAGGAACTGCTCCAACACATCTAACATTCGTGTCATCTGCGTAAAGATCAACACCCGGTGGCCTCCTGTCTTCAGCTTTCGCAGCAACGTGTGGAGAGTCTGAAGCTTACCTAAACACAGAGGGACAAGGTAAAACTTTAATGGCCCACTTGTTACAGGCACATGAGAAACAACGTGGAGGTAAAATGAAAAGTAATGAAAAATCCAGGAGGAGCAGGAGTCTTAGCAGAAAAGTGATTTAGGAAACGTCTCAGGGCAAGAAACTTTAAGTTTAGTTAGCCACCACAATGGAGGTTGCTGTAGCAATTAATGGATAATATTTCTTCTACCTCTCTTCCTCATTTTGTCCTCTGACAAAGAAACTCCTCCTCACTACTCTTAACAGTTTTTCACCTTATGAGCTTCTTTAGGGGCTAAGTTGGTTTGTGTATCATTTTTATCTTTACTAGGATTTAGTTTTAACTTTAACAGGAAGTTCTTTTCTTCATCTTCTCTTCATCACTAGGAGCAACCTTTAGTCTGAGGAAGTTCTGTGAAAATGGCTCTAGATCTTTACAGCAAGCATTTGAGCATGGAATCAACGGGTCGAGAAAGACGTCTAAAACGTTTTTCATTGTCTGTTACTTGGGAAGTCACACTGAAAGCAGTGCTGTAGTGACAATAGTCTGTGCATCTGACTGACAGTCAGCTAAGGAGAAAGAAATCAGGGATGTACATATGTCCAGTTTTATCATTTTAAATCTGTCCATGGAGGAGAAAGTGAAGCCAGAAATCAAATAATGCAGACACTGGCAGAAAAAGTAGGCCACTTTTTAGAAACAGCTTATAAACTGTTACCAGTTTTTTTCTGCTCCCAGTATCTAGCATGCTGCCGGCAAACTTACCACAGTCATACTGTATAAGCCTCAGGTCCGGGAACTGGGTCCTCATGTTGCACTGGATGCGGTGGAGACTGCAAGTGAGTGGAGCGACTTGACTTGATAGCAAGGAGGAGAAGACTGCCTGTCTGTGGCTAACAGATGGAGGAGGATGGCAGCAGTGCATGGAGATCCGAGGAGCCTCCACTGGTGGAATCACAAATGTAAACCTAAAAAAAACAGAAAAAAGCAGTTACACCACAAATATTTCCTGTTAGTTAACGCTGTTGTATCCGCAGTTATCCATCATGTCAGATAAACAACTCGCTCTGTTGTCTACCTGTCTATCATGTCACTGAGCAGCTCCAGCCTCTCCTCGATGCTGTTGATAGCCAGTCTCACAGCGCGACTCTGAAACCAGTAGTCGTATTTGTTCTGGGACTGTGCGAACACACAGCTGCTGTGACCCGAGCGGCCCCACTCGCCCTGGGAGCTCAGGGGAGCTGGCGATGGTCGGGGGCTGGGGAGAAAAGTCAAAAAGTCCAAAACCTCCTGTCCATACACTGGCTTTGCCCCACAGTGGAGCTCGTTGACTCGAATGATGAAGTCCAGCCGGCTGTCGTGCTGCTGTTTTAGGCTATCCGCCATCCATGGCTGTTGAAGAAGAAGAAAATAAAAATTACTCAGGCACAGATAAAAACACAACCTTATTTTTTTAGCTCAAAAGTAATGTAGATGGCAGCTGCTATATGAAACCTGTAAACTGTGACAGTAACAGTTTGTGGACCTTGATCTATGATCTCTAGATGAAGATCTATGAGAACTGAACAAAATCTGAGCTCAGTTATCACAGAACAAGACGTGAAGAAATGGAAGTCACCAAAACCCCCTGTTTAACACTGGGCACGGCTTTGAAACGTCACAACCGTGACATGTTTAGTCAGTCTTCCCCAAAGCGACATTCATGAAAATGCACCATAAACGCAAATAATAACCAGGTAGAACAACTCAAGTACAACAACTTAATTCCTTCACAAACAAGTTTCTTGTTTAACAGAAATTTTATTTTTAACCTTCAATTTTTAAAGGCTGCCAGACTTTTAATATGAAAAGTCAAGGTAGTTTAATTTAGTGTCTGACCGTTGTTTGGAGACCAATACAAAGCAAATGTCTGACATGGCTGTTGTACTGAATTTATTCAAATGGGTAAAGGAAGTTTTGAGTTTGTTTAACTGAGGAACTGGGGGAATTGGAAATAAATCTATCTCTAAATCTATTTCTACCAGACACAGAAGTACAAAAAGTTAAAGTTAAATTTTTTATTTTATTATAAGAGAAAAGCCATCTAATGGGTCCACTTGCTTACCATATAGAAAGGGGATCGAGGAGGGGGGCGAGGTCTTCTTCTGGGTGGAGGGTTGGCTTTTGCGCCTGCACTGGGCCTCATCTTTGTGGTGCCTGGAGTTTGGCTGCTGCTGCCGCCGCTGCTATCACGTGGTGCTGAAGGCTTGGAAACGGAGGACACCTGAGCTGATGCTGAGGAGAAGACAGAGGAGAATTGTTTATATTTAATAATTATTTTTAACAAATTCCAGATTTTATCTATTAATTACAATTCGTTGGCTTTACTGTTGGCAGATTTGAAGAAGAATCAATAGATCGATACACTTCAGGGTCACACTGTCAAGCACCGTATTTAAGCCCTCTTCCACTCAAAAATGTGTCTCAATATTTGAAATGTTTTATTGTCCAATCTTTTCTTTTAATATTCAATATATGGAACAGTTAAAATTATACTTAAGAGACTGAAAATCTATATAAAAATAATGGCAGGCTAAAGTTTTCTTACATTTTTTAAGACTTACGATGCGCGCCTTGCACATGTGCGCTTATAAAAAGTCATTTAGAAACCCCAGTTATCCATATACACAGAAAAATTCTCTGAATGCTGACACTGCTTTGGTGCATGTAAAACATGGATTCTGAACAAATAGATGCTATTTTGTGGAGGAGAATTTTAATATACCTGTTACTACTTTCGACAAACATCTGGTACTCTAAGAAGATAGGAAAATTGGAAATAAAAACACTAAAGACTAGTCAGTTCTGACCCAGTTCTGCTTGTCACGCCTGTGTACAGCCTCATAGAGAGAATAATAGCTGAAACGGGTTCTCTCACCTGGCTGCTCTGTGCTTGACGGAATAGGCTGCACTAATTTGAGGACAGGGCGAGGGGGTTGGGGCTGGTTCGGGGTTGAGGCAGGGTTTCTGGGAGGAGCTATGGTGTAGTGAGCAGTAGCAGGACCAGGGGTGCGCTGGGCAATTTGCAGTGGAGCAGTGTTTCTGACAGGGGTTGTGTTGGTGTGTGGGGAAGGGGAGGCCTGAGGAGCAACACGAGGGGAAGGAGCCACTGCCAGGGTGGGCACAGGCCCGCCCTCCTTGCCTGCTGACTGACGCACAACGATCTTCACAACGCCAGGGCTGCTCACCATGGGGGACGACACTGAGGAAAAATAAAAACGTGATCACGATCGTCACAGATAATAAAAAAAACAAATTCCCTTCAGTCACGTATATATAACAGAAAATATTTAACGATATTTCTGTGTCTGAGGTGGAACAGAAATGTAAGTTTGAGGGATTAAAACCTTGCAAGGCGGCATTATGAGGCAGACGATTGGCAGAGGCAGCAGAGGAAGTGTTGCCGGTGGCGCTCTGGACAGCAACCTGTGCAGGCTGGCTGATGAGTTGGTGCTGCACCCCACTGGAAACCAGGTGCATCACATTACCTGCACAGTGAGAGTGATGCAAACACGTTACCAAACAGTCCTCCATAGATTCTCTAGTAACCACACTGTCATGGATAACTTCACTGAGAAATGAGGTGTAAATAAATATAACGCATAAAAAATTACCATCATGTTTTTTTACAATTTTAGTAATTTCAGTTCTTTTTTGTTTTTGGTGAGGAAGCATAAAAAACTCTAGATATTAGTAGCCCCAGCTTGTGCCTCTCACGTCACATAGATTTGCATCACAGTGCCAACTCTCATTAGCAGTGCACTTTAACTGTTTCTAACTTTGTAGAGTCGTTGTTACAACACTCACCCAAATTGGGAACTCCTCATAAACCCTTGTAGGTTCAGGTTTAGAACTTAATTGTCTCAGGGATGACAATTTCTTTAACAGGCAATAGTGTTTTCAAGTGGTTTACTGTCTTTTAGAAAGTCTTTCTTTGCCATCTATGTTTTGTGAAGAATAAACTGTCATCGCTGATAAACAGACAAATGACAAAACAATGCTTTTTCTGGCCGGACCGGATCGTGTTTAACTACGACTTTACAGTGCTTTTTAGTGAGAGTTAGCACTGAGTGTCAAATGTATGCAGCACATCAGAGAAACAAGCTGAGGCTAAGATTTTACATGTTAAAAAACATGGGCAACACAAACCTTGAACTTGGCGTGGGGCAGGTCCTGGGACTTGGTGGATCTGGGCTCCAGACAGAGTCAGCTTGTTGCCCTGAAGCTGGAAGGTGACGGGTTTACTGCCCTGACATGACGAAACAGGTCGTCCCGCCAAGGAGGCAAGCTGAGCTATACTCACTACCTCACCAGCTTTGAAAGCAAAAACAGACAGAAGACATGAATGAGAAACGTTATATAAATCTTAGTCTTTCAACTGTCTAAAATAAATATGCTGGTGTACACTTACAAGGCAACCTAGCTTGCATGTCTGGACTGAGCAGAACCCTCTGAGGCATGACACTGCTAGTGTGTGGAGTTGGATGTGCAGGAACGCTGGCTGTGCAGGGAGAAGCAGGAGGCCGGACAGTCAGCACTGGCTTTGGAGCACTGGATCTCACTGCAGTTTGAGCTGTGGGATGAATGGGCGGGCGAGAAGAAGTTGTGGACGCCACTGTGCACACCACTAAAGAAGGAGGGGCAAAAAAAGAATGTACTGAATATTTTTTAATCATTTAAAACAAGTATTTCGAGGAGTCATCGTCTTATTCCGTTCACTTGCCTTGTTGAACCACAGGAGCAGGTGCAGTAGCTGAGGTGACATCAGTTACAGGAGGTGGTTTAGGGGCCTGAGCCGCAGGAGGCACAGAGCAGGTTGGTTTGTTTATGAGCAGAACTGGTCGATTATCACTTTTGGGAGGCGGCTGGAACATCCTAAAACAGACATAAACAAATAAAACATCAACCACTGTAATAAATACTTTATTTTATGCAGATGTTACACTTTTAAATCACTGTATGACTGTATTAGCTGGGTGACAATTCTCAGCTGGAAAAGCCACAAAGGAGAAATATTTAATAAACATTTAAGCTATGTTGAATGCCACTGAGAAACCCTAGATAATCGTGTCACACTTCAGATTTCCATCATTTGAGGAAAAATATTTAATTTGGATACTGACATAATTTTATTAGGAAAAAAGGAGGATAGAAACATTTCAGTTGAACTATTGTCGCTGACAAAGTCAAATTTCGTTAAATTGAGCTAATGGTAATCTAGAAATACTGCAGTGAATTACCAAAGTACCAAACCCACAGAAGAGTTCACAGAATTCACAAATGCTAATGTGTCGTTGTTCTAACCAGACTCTGTTATATTTTCAGTGTATAAAAATCTTCCGAGTGTCAGATGTGTGTACCTGTTGACTTTCATGCGGACTGGCTTGGGTCTGGGAGGGGGTTCGGGGGACTCCACGATCTCCTGAATTAGTTGGCGGGTGACCTTGTGGCGTGGCATGAAGACATCTGCCTGGTATCGGGACACGCGGTTCTCCAAACCAACAAGGTCAAACATAGACAAGTCGCAGCGCTGAGGACACAAGAACATCCAGTATTATGAATCAAACTTAACAAGTCATTAGTGCTATTTCAAACTATATTTTGCCTCCTAATGACAACATTAAAACTTTCTAGTTTTCCTTTAACGCCGACCTTCAAAGGAGAGACCTCCAGGGCATCCTGCACCAGGGAGGCTGTATGGAAAACAATAGGCTGCGTAATGAAGGGAGACTGGATGGGTCGTGGGTCAAACAAGTTGGGATGGTTGCACACTTTGCGGAGCTGCATGAGGATGTTAATGACGGACATGAAGTGACCGCTGGCCAGTGTTTCCCGAGTCCTGTGAATCAGAGACAAAAACAACAATATTTTTAGGAAATAACTCAGACATATATAAAAACAATTGTATAGGATTAGGTATTTTGATAATATATTAATTATTTAAGACAATTTTGAAAAAAAGTGACCAAATAAGTCTGTTAAAAGTTAAGTATTTTTGTTTTTCTTGCATTATGTTTTCATTTATTTCATGTTATTCTTTATTATCAGACAGTTTATATATATAAAATTGTCACTTCTTCAAAGAAAACTGAAGATTTATGAAAATAATCCATCAAAATTACAAAGGAAACAAGGTTTCATAATCACTTTTTGATCATTATGTTAAACAGATGTGTTTTGCTGTGTACCGGACTGCGATTTCTTTGCTTCACTTATAACTTACGAGGCCTGTGACATGAAGTCGTCGTAGAGAAATCGCTGTCTCTTGGAGAGGCGACAGCGCACTACGTGCTCGTATTTCTTGGGCATCTGCTTCTCCACGTCAGCCTTGATCCTCCTGAGCAGGAAGGGCCTCAGCACCTTGTGGAGCCTCTTGACCAGGCCCTCGTTGTACTCCTGACTGCCCTCAATCATTCCTGTCAGTGGGTTGGAGAACCACTCTTTGAATTCGCGGTGGGACTGGAAGACGTGGGGCATAAGGAAGTGCATCAGAGACCACAGCTCCATCAGGCTGTTCTGCAGAGGGGTTCCTGTCAGCAGCAGTCGGCGGTGGCTAGATTTAGAGGAGGACAGAGAAGTTTCTGTAAATGTGCTAAGGTTTATATCAAAGTTATATTAGATGGAGAAATTGTTTAAAATATTTTAAATTAATGTTTTGTTTTTGCTGTAAAAATCTAGATAGAAAACAACAGTTTGACCTTGTGCGGGCCACGCAATTTATCCCCACACTCTTTTGCCTACCGTGTTTTCACTGAAAACTCTCTACCTACACAAAAGGCACAGCTGCACTGTGTATACTGTTCAAACAAAAGATCAAAAATCATGTTTCTGCTGCAGATTTTGACCATGAAATGTTGTGTGCTATTTAAGGGATTTACAGTATGGGAGGTGATGTGATAACTAATATATAGTCTTTGTTTGCACATGTAGCAGAAGAATAAAGCTAAAGGCAAAGCTCTTAAGGACTTATTAAACCTCAATTAATTGACTTACTTGGCTCTAAGCTATCAAAAAAAACACTAACATATTAAAACCGTGTGAAGTTTACCAGGTGAACGTGTTGGAAAACACACTGGCATTGTGTTTCTGTCCATCCAGTGTCCAATATTCACTTTCTTTCTGGTGTTTTTTGTCTGTACCAACTCTACCAGTTCTCACCTGCTTTTCTCTAACAGTGTGTCTGCTGTTTGGTGCTGAGTAGGTACTGAAAATTGGATTTTAGTTAGTTTTTCATCTGAAAACAGCTGCCTGCTTCTGCTGCTGCTGGTGGTGCTAAAGACTTCTCAGATGAAACAGTTGGACTGAATCAAAACAGTAAAGTTGAAGGCGAAAAAATATCTGAATGATGTGTAAAAGCTCTAATAGTGAGGGAAAATTTCCACACATTATTCTAACACGATGCCCATGAAATCCAAAATTATTTCAACTGTGTCCTGATTCTTATCCCCTAACTGTCAATCTTGAAGTCCAGGCTGTGCATCTCAGCGTACTACATTCAAGATACACAGATCACAGTCAAATGACTGCAGTGACTGTGTACATGTACATAAACTTCCCCGTCTACCTTAAGGGAAGATCATAATCATAAAATAGTGTGTGCTCATGTGCAGAAGCTACACAAGTTTTCAGAGCTCTGCAACAGTGAGAAATTACCACCATCTGGACCAGGCCTTCAGCCAAATGATGGCAAGTTAGTCTAATTACACCCACTTTGGTGAGGAAAAACCACTTCTATTGGTAAGATTAGCTGCTGAACCTTCAGATCAAGGCAGCACTGTGGCTTGCGACGAACAGTTAATAAGTATATTTATGTAAAATAATAAGTTAGCGGACTGATTGTGACTGAAATGACAGCATATTGTTTTGTTAGTTTTTTTTTGTTTTTTTACAATAAAGTGTATTGATTTCAGCTTACATACAGCAGAAAGACATTACTAGTTTGTACAAAGGTGGATGCTTTTAACACCTACACGCCCGATTCCACAGAGAAATTATTATTTGATTCTACTGGGTAATATTGTCATGCAATGAGCAACAGACTGGCAGTACAGACTCTGGGGGAAAATGCACACACAATTTCATGTGAGCAACCAGTCATTGTGAAAACAAAAGTGAAACAGCCTCTGTTCTGTGATATCATTAATATCTCTTTATGTGTGATACATGATGGCAGCTCCATGAAAGCTAAGTGTTTCAGCCACCACCAGAGACAAGCTGCACTCAGAGTGTTTGAAGTTTATTGTGCAATTGAAAATATTTTTCATATTCCTGGATTGATCGCTGGACTCAAATGTTTTCTGATCCAAGTGATTTACACTTTTTCCTTGCACTCATCAGGAGAAAATGTCAGTGTTCACATCCAGTATAAACAGGAGTTGCTGGGGACCAACACACCATATGAATACCAGCAATCCCAGACACCCACCTCGAGTGCCTAAAGCTACAATGGGTTGTTGAAAGATTATGCATTGCATGTAGGCATAATGACTGGCTATTTTCCAGCAGCTTCATATTTACAGTTTCGGCACAAGAATGGTGGCGTCTCATGCAACTCCTCACATTGTGTAAATATCTATGTCTGAAGCATTCAGCTCTACTGACCTGTTGAAGTTCAACAGGCTTTGCCAGCGCTGGGACTTGAAATTCTTGATGTTTTGCGCCTCATCGAGGATCAGGTATCGCCAAGACTTGCGTCTGAAAGCTTGGTGATCCTGCAGCACCAGCTTGTACGAAGTGATGCACACGTGGAAAGCATTAGGCTTTGTCCAACCCTGAGAAGGAAAAAGAAGCACATAGAACAGTTTGGGTTTCATGTGCATAAGTGACTTTTTAAAAACTAATTTACCGGATATGGTGAAATACAAATCAGCCACCGCCAACAAAATAAAAATACCATTTAAGTCATTACCTGTCTCTTCAGCTTTCTCTCTTTTTGGCTGCCAAAGTAGGTGAGGATTTTAAACCCAGGACACCAACGCTTCAGCTCCATCTCCCAGTTCAACATCACACTGGTGGGGACGATGATGAGGTGAGGCCCCCAGTTGCCTAAGCACAACAGAACAAATAGCAAAATATCAGCAGCTAAGCAGTAGGTTTATTTATGTAAAAGCTTTTAAGAGCAAAGATTTTAGAAACTGGGCTGAAGTAATTAATCTACACAATCATCAAAACTCAAAAGCCTGGTCCACAGACATTTTAGGTTTTGACCAGCACTATAGAAACTATACAAAAACATAATGAGACCATTACCTTTCTCGCATGCAAGGTGAGCTAGCAGAGCTATAGTCTGGATGGTCTTGCCGAGACCCATCTCATCAGCCAAAATGCCGTTAAGCTTTTTCTCGTACATAGTGACCAGCCAGTCCAGTCCAATGTGCTGGTATTCACGTAGCATGCCGTGAAGCAGGAATGGGATGGGTGTCTTGACCTATTATTGGTGGGAAGATAATTTAAGAACGGCAGAAAATTCAACTTTAGAACATAGTTAAATAAACAACCAAACTAAATATCGGTCTAAATATTCCTGACTGACCTTGGTAGTAGCCAAAGTGTAGCCTTTAGGCTGTAGGCTCTCTGCAGTAGCAGCGATGTGGCTGATTTCTTTTTTTGGCCGTGAGCTAGAGGAAGCTGGGCTGTGATCTCCCTCCTTTAGCAAGACCTCCATCCCTTCATCTCCACTATCATCATCATCTTCTTCTTCCTCACTCTCCTCTTCATCCTTATCACTGTCGTCATCTTCTGCACTGTCGTCTGGTGAATCTAAAAAAAAAAAAACATTTGAAGGAAAGACGTCAAAAAAAACACGCGAGAGAAAAGTATTTCCCTCCTCAAAAGTTGGACCTTAGACTCGTCGGTGTTCAAACAATTTATATTAAGATTATTTTTGGATCCCTGTGAGCAGGGTAATACCTGAGGAGGAAGTGTTGCTTTCCACGTCACTCTCATCTTCTTCACTCTCCTCCTCCTCATCCCCAGACACCTCTGAATCAGAGCTTGCCTTGGAGCCAGATGGAGATGGTACCTCAAAGTCGGAGGCATATGCTCCTTTGTACCTTTCCAGAAGGTCCTCCATACTCATATCGCCTACAAGAGGAGCAGAGACATGTCATGGCTGAAGTTTATTGTTTTTATATGGCCTAAAGGAAATTATTGTTTCTTGGCATGCAGCTAACGGCACACAGACAATACATGGCTGTATTTACCCAGCGGTTTAGTTTAGAAACTAAAACATCTACACTGGGAAAAGTCTACGCTCTGTTATGGCGTATGGTGAATCAGGATGAACAACTATAATTAATATGTTACAGTGCCACTCTGAAGATTTTACTGTGAAAGTGTAACTTTTCTCTCTATATGTGGGCTGGTTCGGGAATAGTTGTAAATATGACACAATGATAAAAACATCATTCATACGCAGGGTAAGTTCAAACACCTTCAAGGCACTGCACATATTCATAACAGCAGGTTACTCAACATGACGGAGTACTAGTTTCTGTCAGAAACACCTACCTTCTTTGGCCAAGTCGTCCAGTTCTTCTGCATGATTCACATTTCCTTCTACCTTCTCTTGGGCTGCGATGGTGTCCTCCTCATCCTCAGCTGAAAATGTGCAGAAACAAATACTGAATTACTAACAGACAGGAACTCAGAGAATATACCAGTGTAATGTTTTACCTTCATATCCAGCATGTGTATAACTGGAAGCATGTACTATGCATAGTGTGAACTTTACCATCCTCTTCATTGGCAGTGAATTCTCCATCTTCCTCTTCCTCCTCCACCGATGAAGAAGTTTCATCAGAGCATTCCTCATCTGAGCCCGAGTCCTGAAAAATCCAGTGATTCAATAGCTAAATTTAAAAACAGCAGTGCTTCAGAATTTATAAATTTCACCACTTAAACGGTTTAAATGGTGAAACTGCAATACACAAACCACTTCACCACTGAAATTTTAACAATATACCTGAACAGTTAAGAATATCTAACTATTAATGTTTTTATTGTTTAATTAATATATATATAAATGAGCATCTTTAATGTGCTATTCTTGACATTTCATTAAGATAACTGCCATTTTGTTTACAACAATAAGTAAAGTAAATAACATCTGAAATAATATTTGGAAGTTTAAAAGAAGTTATAATTATCCAGGTGTTAATATTAGCACATGTGCAGATAGGTACAATATTTAACTCAGGTTTTACTCTACTCTGGTGAAACGGTAACACCACACCAGTCATTTCTATCGGGGTGATTACCTCAGTTTTCACAGGGCATAGGGAACACTCTTTGTCCCCATCAGAGGACTCATTTCCAACCACAAGTGAGTCAAACTGAGAAAGAGCTCCCTGAACTAAAAACAAGAAAAGGACTAAAACATTGTGAGAAGTGTTCACAATCGTTTTGTTGGCTCTTTCAATATTAACACCCTAAACAAAAACAGAAGATATAAGTGAGAAACAGACAATATTCTGCCTTTGAAATGACTTTAATTTAGGTATCTTAACCTTTGAATAACTTTTGTACAGCCCAATAAAGGTCTCAAAATGGTCTCAAATTAGTCTAAGTGCCTTTTACCATGGGAAAGGAAGATGTGTACATAAACAAACAGAAATGGATCTAATATTAGTTGTTTTGTTGCTAAATCTGTATCAGCCCTCATAATTCATTTTCGTTTGTGTGTTTGACACATGTTGTCTAGCAGAAGAAAACTCTCGCCTTCTGCTGATTGCAGTATAGCAGAGGAGATGTGCTAGGAGAAGAAACCAGCACTGGGTGCACTCAGTCAACTATCTAGAGACATAACAAGGGAACTTTTACACACAGCTTAATGTTTTATTTTGAGCATTAAACGGATTCTCCATCATCGTCTTCACTTCCTGTTTGTCTCATCTACTCTGTGCTGCTTGACATGTGCCCATAGAAAAGTAGACTAGATGCAGATTTTTAGCGGAGCGGCGTGACGAGTCGCTGCTGGGATGCTCCTGAGTTTGGTGGAAACTGGACCACAAGGTAGAGTAGTGGCCATCAGCTGCAGCCGGCGCTGCCGAATCATGTGGTAAGTAGGGGTAAGTGCCTGATTTACTAAACATTAGCATGTAAAACATGCAACTGAGTACTTGCCATTTGGGATTTTAGTAAAAGAGGGTTTACATCATGTGCTGCTCAGTTATGTGTATTATAGACAGGAAACTGAACCCTGTAGTTGTACGTGAATGTTTAAATAACAGCTTGTGGCATCAGTATGATGTAAGACTGGTTTCAGTGGCATTTTTCATTCACACAGCACTCCCAGTGCACTCCACAGTGTGGACATACCTGTGGCAGATTGAGAGTGCTGATCAACTGGTCCAGAGGCAGCATGCTCTCCTCCTTCAGCAGTTCAATCTCCCTCCGATGACTCTCCGCATCATTGCCCTCCTGCTGTTCCTCCACATCTATTGTCTCCTCATCATCCTCCTCCTCACATGGAGGCTCAAAGTCCCTGTCTGTATCAAAAAAAACAGTTCTGTACCACTTTTTCTCAAATGCTGCGATACACAAATTTGAAACAGTTGAACAGACGCGATTCCTGTCTTGTATTACAATTGACTGGGTTCATAAGGTACGAAGCAAAAGCTCAAGGTTTCCAGAAAAATGTCAGGAAGCAAAATCAGGCTTCAAACCAGGCTATGACGACCCTGTTTGCACTTTGGGTCCAAAAACTGTATCAGATAATAAAGTTAAGGTGGGACCAGGATATCGACACACCTAAATGAATCACTGCCAAATCTGTTCTTCCTCTAACTGAAGAAACCTTTAAACTTAAGTCTAAGTCTGTTCACATGCATGCTTGAAGATTCAGCTGTTTTCATTAACTAGTCTGACAAGTCTGACAAGACTTAAGCATGAGGGTTGCAAAGCAGTGACAACTACAGTCCTCTGCAAGAGCCAAGAAATGTTTTACTGCACTGAGAAATATTAGACTCATCATCTCAGTCAACCCACATACGTTAAAGCTCAGGCAATCAGGTGAGATTTTCACAGAAATACGAGAACATGATTCTTCAAAGATGCAATAACCTTGACAATGAAAAAGTGCTTTTTGTTTCCATTTTACCTCTGTGGACACTTAATAACGGCCCATCTTTGGTGTGTAGCTATGACAACGTCCCTGTATGAAGCAATGAATCAGCTCTGAAAGCTCTTTCAGTAGTATAACCAAGAGAAGAAGTTTTGTTGCAGCTTTAATTTAACAAAAAAAATCTCACCATCCTCATCAACTGGAGGTGGGAGAGATTTCTGAGGAGTCGGAGGGATGGTTTCCGCAGGCCTGATAGGTGCAAGTGACTTGCTGAGGAGGTCTGAGTATTTCTCCGTCTGTCCAACAATGAAGTCCAGCTGAAGGTCCAAAGCCTTCTTCCTCTTTTCCTCCAGTCTGGACTGCTGCTTGTACTGAACAACCTTTATGAACAAAAGATACCACATTTCTTAACCCCCCATTTCAATAAAGACGGAAAGACAACAGAAAAAATAAACGTCTTTACTAATACTAAATTATGTACAGTGTATATTTGTCTTTTATGGTCCGAGAAGTGATTTTATTTCTGTCACAAAAACAATCAAACACTTTATCATCCATCCAGATTCTAACACTGAACCAGACATTTTAGTTTGCTCCATTTTGGTAAAGCACCTTCTCAACACTGCTCCAGAACGCCCGGACTTCCTTTGCAATAGAAGAAGCGACTCTTCTGATTTTAGCGTGCTCGTCTCTCTTGGCCTTTTCTTCTTTTTGTCTCTGCTCCTCATGATGTCTCATCACCATTCTTACCACCTAATGACGCATCAACAGAACACGTGGTACACATCGTCAGAAATACAGTAATAAACTAGAATTATTCAGACTAAGGTCAGCAAGATACAAAGCCAGATTATAAGTGAACAGAAAACCTCTGTGATCATTAACTTACCTTTCTAGCCACTCCTCTCTTCCATCGCCTCTCTTGAGCAAAGTCAGCAGAGAGCCACTGCATCTCCTCGCACAGGTAGTCCCAGTGAACTTTTGGTCGTTGCGGCTCAGTCAGGCGAGTGAGCCGCTTCATTGACCAGAAGCCCTCTCGCTTTAGAGCCTGGGTTCGATGCTCAATATCCGCTTCCTACAGAGCACAAGACAAGTGTTCGATACACTCAAACATTAGCTAATAATGGCAATGTGTAGTAGTATCCATATGGTATCTTGAAGTTTATCTTTTAACAGCAGAAGACTGAATATTACTGGACCACCCAATTCCAATACATATATGTGGCTGACAGATAACACAGCAAGTTATTTTCTTTGTATGGGCAAATAAAAGAACTTTTATACCACTTATAACTTACTTCCATAACCTAAATTCCACATTTATAACCTTGCAGCAAAAAGGATGTTAAATCACTGCTGTATGAGACATAATGTCAGCTAATTAATCTACGATTATGTTTGTTGCTCTGCTTCTGTACGTCAATTATTTTTCAAGCTAAAATAGAAAACCAAAAAAAAAAAAAAAAAAAAAAAAA
>OMLM01000456.1:32792-60813 GCA_900302695.1 Helostoma temminkii
TGAGGGGGAGGGGGGTAAAGCAGGAAACTGAGGTACAATTCTTAGCGATCTTCGTTACATGGTCTCATCAGACACAAAGACAGAACAGAAAGCACCACTTTACCACAGTATTTCTAAAAGCCCTCCTCCACAATACCTGATCTGTGTAGAGGAGGGCTTTATAATATACCAAGCTGAGGATGAACCCTTGAACATGTTTTCACACTGGAAGTCATTTCCAATCCACCTGGAAAAGGCTTACTAAGAAGTATTGATCATAATTCACCTGACAAATGGGGGGGGCAAAAAAAAAAAACAAAAACAAAAAAAAAAGCTGTCCTCTGCCTCTTCTTACAGCTTTCAAACGTGAGTGCTGTAACAACCAACAGTCAGTATAAAATAAAAATACACCAAGGATGCACAGAAACCATGTACCTTTGAATTGCACTGACAGAACCATTGGACATAATCCTTGTCACGTTCAGGAGTCTTGCATTTCCCTCCCTACCACACCTCCAGCTTGTCATAGTTCCCCTTTTTACAGGGTGTGGAACTGGAAGGGCAGGGTTTAGTAGTTCGCAAGAGGAAAATGGGGCAGGTTGAGAGCAGCACAGTGATCCTGACATTTCCCTTAATCTCCTCCAGTGTTGTCCCTGTACTATCTGGACTCTCCGTCTTTGTGGGTGCTGTACAGTGCCAGCTCACCTGGCCCTGCAAGTCTGCGGGGAGGCGTGGATGACCGGCTGGTGATGGACGGAATGAGTGGAGGGGGTGCCCCCACTGACAGTGCTCCCACCAAGCCTGCAGGGGTTTTTGACAGGATGCCGTTGGGCACATGCGGGTTTAGTGGGCCTATCCTGGGGTAGAGGCTTGCGTGGTGCTGAGAAGCAGCTGTGGCTCCTGGTGGGAGTGCGTGGGAGAGAAGGCCAGGGTGGAGCTGCTCCAGATGAGCGGCAGTAGCAGCATGAGAGGGGCTGGAAAGGTGAGAGCCTGCCGGGAGGTGTGGGTGCATCCCAAAGTAGCGAACCCGCTCAAAGTCTTCCCTCAAAATCTGGGCACGCTGCTCCTCATCGATAAGCCCTCCTCCTGGGGGCCCCAGCTGAGGAGGGCGGTCAAAAGGATGGGGCATGAGGCCGAACTCCTGTCGGACAGCAGAGGAGGAGGCAGAAGAGGTAGGAGTTGGAGGGTGGTGAGGGGCGGCGGCTGCTGCTGCTTCCATGAGGCGATGCTGGAGCAGCCGAGATGCCAGATGTGGATCGGATCGCAGGGCGAGGTGATGGTCCGAATAATTTGCCAAAGCCTCCCTACGATGCTGATGTTGCTGCTGAGCTGCCATCCAGGGATCCCAGGTGAAGCTATGTGGACCCTGTGATGGCCCTGGAGCTGGACCGTGTGGGAAACGTTCTCCTGGACCCACTACCAAACCTGCAGGGCCTGCTGCGCTCCCCAGATACGCTTCAAGTCTTGAGCGTTCCAGCAGGGAAATGTGAGGAGGAGGGTTTGGAGTGGGTGGTGGAAGAGGAACACCAGGAGTGGGAGTCAGTGATAAAGAGGAGGAGGAAGGAGTCCCAGAACTTGGGTGGTGTGGATGGCTGTTTGGGCGATCAAAGCTGTGGTTTGGTGCAGGGGGGGGCAGAGTGATGGGAATATGCTCCGGCTCCTCTTTCCGCTCCTCTTTTACTTTAACAGAGGGAAAAGGCTGAGGGGGTTTGGAGACGGGGGTTGTGGTCCGGTCAGACTTCTTTGCCTGAGACAAAGAAGAAACAGAGGCAGAAGCTGCAGACGACGCATGCTGGTCTCTTTGGGAGTGTGAGGGTTCGCTGTGCAGGCCATGTGCTGTCAGGGCTGGTGGGCGGTAATGGTCCATAGGAGATGTGGCTGAGCGGCTGGATGGTGGGGGAGTATTGAGAGCAGAGGAAGAGGACAGTGGTCGCTCCCGGTCTGCTACTAAAGATGAAGAGCCAACAGGAGGCGCACGCAGTGCCCTCTTGTCTCCGTCTCTGTCCCGGTCTCGGTTTCTGTTTAAGCTGCGTGCCAGGTCCTCAATAGGCGCACTGGTTCCCCCAAAGCCACTGCTGTGGCCATTAATGTGGGAGACTGGGGTGCTACTGCGGCGCTTGAAGGAAGAGGCAACTGGAGACATTCTCACAGGTGGTCGGCCATACAGCATGTTGTCTCTGCAGAACATAATTTGCGCACAAGTTACGTCATGGACATCAAAAGTTTACACCGCACCACATTTAAAGCAATAAAATATTTTATCAGCACTATTAAGTTCATGCCAGCTCTTGAACTGTAAAAAAAGCTAACTGGAAAGGGCACCCTATGGTCTGAGATTTTCCATGGCATTATGATTAAATCAAGCTTAATAGATACTACTGCATATATGTACTGAGAGTGAATGTAGTGTACTACCATAGTATAGGTTAAGTTTAGCTAGTGTAGCTGTCTGAATGAAATTAAATAAACAGTCAAGAGACACCACCAGACTCACAAGCTACTGTGTCCTTACATTTAAATAAAAGTTGTCCTCATCTAATGTTACTGTTTTTGACTGATGGAAATCTGCAACTACAGGACTGCCTGAGGTAATGTGCAAATAATACCACTAAACTATTCCTTTAAATTGTATTCTGTGTTAAAAAAAAAAAAAAAAAAAAATTCAGCACACCTGTCCTTTTCATCCTTGATGTGGGGGATTTCCTTCCTCTCTCCGTCCTTCCCTCGATCCCTTTCGTCCCTCTTGTCCACGCCTTTAGCCCAGCTGGCGCCAGCGGGGAACCCAGAAGGGCCACCATGCAGACGCCACGGGTCATGATGGTTGGGCAAGCTGGCTGGTGAGTCTTTAGGGGCAAACATGGATCCTGCTGCAGGCCATAGACATATTATGTTACAAAAGGATGGACTTTCAAATTGAATCGTTTACAGAACTGCTGTTGTCTTATTGTGGAAGTGAAAAGCCACATTTTACATCACGTATACCATCTAATGTTTGCAAGATCATGACAATGAAGTCACAATTCATTTAATACTTGACAGAAACAAGTTAAACACTTCAGTAACACTAATATTAAACAAAAGTAGTTTTATAAGCACTAAACTTGCTTATATTGCTTTAAAGGATGGGCAATTCCCAAAAAAACACTGCCTTTCAAAATACAAGCTTATAATTTGGACTTTTATTCAGATTCGTCTTCATTGCTATTGAAATTAACGCGTTCAAACTTGTACTGGTATAAGGTATGTGTAGGCAAGTGACAGTCATTCACAGCACGTCTTGCTGTGTTGTGACACAAAAAAAGAAAAGCATTAAGAGGAGCGAAAAGCACCGAGTGATGACAAACAAATGGCCGAAGACAAGTTTATCCTGCATAGTACTTTGCCAGATTCTCTGTCCTGCTTACTTGTGAATGAAGTGGAATTTGTCTGAGTTTTCTTATGTTACACACCTGAGATTTTTATACTCAGCAGTGCAGCCATCAAAACTGTATAATTTATGACCTCAGAACCAAAACTCAGGAGTTTTTAAGTCTCAAATCCACCAGCTGCATCGGTAGTAGTAAACCACTTAAATATCCATTAAGATTTTTATCAGAACCAGATCAGTTTCTCCACAAAATATCCACTCTTGCCATCTGACTGTTATAATTTTAACGAGAAATGAAAATGTAGTTACAGAAAGAGAAGCATATCTACACCCAAGCTATGAACAAAAGCATTGTCACAGGAAACAGCACATCTGGTTTTTACTTTTTCTAGAAAACCGTTTCATTAGTAATGGCTTCAGAGGAAGCTGCAAAAATCACAAATACCTCCAGAGAATGGCGGGCTACCTTAAAAGTTTATCAGATTCTTTAGAAACAGCCAACTCACCAGTTCCTGTTTTACTGCCAAAAATTTGCTGTTGAATGTGAAGATTTGGCAGAAGGAGATTAATCCCTTACCCTTACCAGTATTTAAAAATAACCTAACGTGCTGCAATTGTCTTCTTTTCAACAGTTAATGTTGGTTACCAACTGTCCCACGTGGTGTACAACACATCGCTTTCCATGCGCGAGCTCTGTTTTGGATAAACGTGACTGGCAATGTCAACGAGCTCATCATTTCTCATTAACAGAGTAGGGAGAGCTTTTCCTTTTTGTGTTTTTTTATGATACTCCCCCACTCTCCAAACTGATGTGTTAACGATTTATAAATTAAAAGCCATCATGTACCGCACTAGTGGGCGAAACGACTAATTGTTTTCCACCCACACAGACACACTTTATCCTTTGACTAAACTGAAAGCAGCCAGTCAACTTTTCATAACTTTCAATTATTAACTTATACCGTTGATTGGCTGTAACCACAAACGTATGAGTAGTCTTTCACGTATGAATATGCTGTATCTTACAGCATCCAACACAACGACAGAGCTCTTACAATGCAGCATAATTTAGCAAGGACATTTTTCAAGAAAACCAGATTTATGACCATAGATGTTTGAGATCATGTTGTACTTGATGCAGACGTTTATGGCGTACTTCAAAATCCTACAGTCTGTCTAAAGAAGTCACTGGATGATGTTTGTGAGTTTTTCTCTGTGTTAGGTAGAGCCAACAAAGCCCACATTAGCCATGAAAATCATGATCACTTGTTGTAACCAAAGGTAAAACATTTTACTATGATGCAGCCTGAGTTAGAAAATCTTGTATAATAGTTTCATAAACCACTGTGCAGCACTTTGACATCTGATATACCTTTAAACTTGCGGTTCTATTATTCAAACTGTACATACTGATCACTGCACTTAAGTTACCAGGTTGGTTACAGTTGGCTTTCTCGCATAAGCCAATTTCTTAACTGTCATGCAGACTAGAAACCTGTTTTTGCATAATCGAGGCAGGGGGTTAGAGAAACCTCATTTCCTCGAGGAGAGTGCTTCTGGAGAACGCAAATTTCTCTGCCATGTTAAACAAGTTTCAAATCAGCTTTTTAAGAGTGCGTGTGCATGAAAAAGACTGCAGACAGAAGCAGAGATGCTGGAAGAGAGAGGTAATCCTTATGCAGTACAATGACACCATGCTAGCATCAAGTCTGTCCAAAGTACAGTTAAAACTGAAACTAATGCAAAATGGCCTGCAAGTGTCTAAACAAGTCACCTTCCACCTCCCATTTTTAAAATTTAGACTGCGCTGTGAAAAGGCTGTGTCAGTCTGTCTTTCTCTCACACTGCACTCCAACACACACAGCAAAAAAACAAAAAGTGAAGTGTGTTTTGTCACTATATGTGAGCCATGCTTTCCTGATAGGGAGGAGAAATGTGCATCAGTGGATTACTCTGAAGAAACCTCTCCACTGTTACCTGAAGTTACACCTAAACAGCACCTTTTGCTGTTTTATCGTGGGGCTAATATTAGTCTGAACGTGTAGACTGTAGAATGTTAAAATGACTTAAAAAATCCGAACCAATCATTTAAGCTTTGTGTTTTATGACTACAGGTATTGTGAGACTGACCCAGCGTTGGGCTGCCAAGTCCTCCAAAGGCACCAGAATTCAGGGCTCCCAGCGGGGTGAAGGGTGGGGATCGACCATATGGATCTGAAACAGATTCATATAGTCAATTTAAGGTTAACATTTATGCTAATTAGAAAAAATAAATGTATTTGTTCATTTATTTAAGGTTAAGGTCAAAATAAGTGACATACAGTGGTGCCTTTTTAAGCCGCTCTTACCCAAGTGTGCAGTTGGTGGAAGGAAAGAGGAGTGCGGAGCTGATGGAGAGATGAAAGGAGCTGAGGATGGATTGACTGCACCTGAGGGAGAGAAGCAAAACGAAAAACATATGTCACGAGTAATCAAATCAAGCACATCAAACTACTCACACACTTCATGCTGCAACTCTGATAGCAGTGTCAAAAGAGCTGTCATAAAGCAGGTGCCAGGACGAGACAAAGGAAAATTTTTAAAAAATGAATGGCGTCTTTAAGAAACTAAGACATAATTATTTGTGCAGAACTGAAACAGGAAAAACAAAAACAACCAGTATAATTTGAACAAAACCTTTTTTTTTGTTATGTAGCATATTTTAAATTGCAGAATCAACAATCTTGAGAGGCAAAAATATTTAGGCATGCACCTGTAGCTGAGAACAGACTGGGAGGTCTGGTCAGGTCATGTGTGGGAGGTATGGGCCCCAGTGGGCCAAGTCCCCCAGCTCCAGGAAGACGGGCCAGCACCTCACTACGCAAGTCCAGCTTGTGAGGATCAGCTTGCATCATCTGTCAGAGAGAGGTAGAGCAGTTATCCTGGCATTTAAAGGGCTCAAATGTCAAAGTCTTACATCTGCTGTGAATATCTCACTAGAAGATTACTACCTTGAATTTATTTTATCATCACAATATGGCAAATGAATTGAATTAAATGTTAAATTGTGGCTTGTTATTATGTGTTATATGAAATAACTCCACAATTATACATTTAATTACAATTTTGATTAAACTGCACCTACCTTTACTTTCTTTTGATGGTGTAGAATCATCCAGGCCACATAAACATGCATAGCACACCATTTTCCTGGTTTCTGCAAGGCAGAAAAAAAAAAAAAAAAGAAAAATCACAGGGGTTTACAGACTACTCCCTGAATCTTGAATATAGAACATGAAAGCCTTTGCACACAGAGTCAGATGTTCTTCTTGTTGAGAAATATGCTGTCTAGCCTCTCAGTAAGATTGGTGGTTTCCAGCTGGAGATAAGGCTACTCAGAAGGGAAAAAAAACAAAGTAGGAAGGAACAACCGTATACATCATAGAGCAGGTAATTTCGGTGTCTGAAATATCTAACTGGGTGTGCAAGGGCAGAGAGTAGACCAGTAGCAGTCAAGATTACAAGTTAGATTAGTGCAAAGAGTGAGTGGAAGCAGTGAGAAAGTAAAACAGGCTGAAAGTTTTAAGGAGCCAAGGGATTCAGAAACATCTGTTTTGCTTACATTACTGTTTTTCAACGATGTCCCAAATGGATCAGTTAGCTACAAGAGAACAGAAGTGTAAAACCACTTTTAATCAACATGACTCACTCTTCATCAGAAATAGTTTTGCACTCTTTACTGCACTGACTAGGCCCACGTTGCAGCACATCCTAGCCTAAGACTCTGCAGTGTATTTCGAGACAAACAAAAGAACATCACTGGAGGAATGATGCAAACAGGTTGTAAGTGAGCATATTATCCTTACCCTGGGGTCTTTGGGCTGCAGATGGTGAGGCACCACCCCAAGTCGTGCAGTTATATCAGGACCCGTTCCCTGAGGGACAAGAGGCTGTCACACACATCACAACAGATCAGCTAAAACCTACTGATTTACATATCTGCAACTTATCAAGTCCAACAGTATTATTTCCTTTTTAGTGCCATTATTCATCCGGAGCACTCCTAAATAAATTACCCTCCCATGCTTGTGACATTATGTCCCAGATTGTTTAATAATTTCAGTTCTTTCATCTTTCAGAGTGGGTAACCTAATGATCCCAACTGTCACTTGAATCAATGTTGAGATATCAATTACACCAGGTAATGTGAGATGTCCCTGACAAAATATGTGTATCACATATTCGCCCTGGAAAACATAATACAAGAGAGCATTTTTCCCACCTTTGGCTGAAATGCTCCTTGCAAAGAGCTGAAAGGCCCAGTGGGAGGAATCACAGGCTGGATACTCGGCACTGTGGGCGGTGTGTACTGATGTGGGAAGAACTGCCATGACACAGACAAATATATATAGATTAAGTGATTACTTATGGCCTGAACAACTTTATCAAATGTAATGTTTTAAGAATACATGTAATGTATTCTTAGCCTTTTTGTTTTATTGTTTACTATGGTCCGTTGTTAACTACTATCAACTATATAATAAGTAAGTAATCTGACATTGAATACTCACAGGGTGTCGGTAGAGCCCGTCCATTTTTCCCGGAAACTTATCAAACTGAAAGACAAAAGCATTTTGTGTGTTAAAACAACAACAACAAAAAAAAAAACGCTCCACATTCCAGCCACAGTGAAAGGGCAACACAGATGTTCAATGCAGCAGCAGGGACAATCTCACCAGAGGTGGTGCGGTAGCTGTGGGGTGCAGGAAGGGCGTGAAGTGTTGGTGCGTGTGCGTGTGTTGGTGCTGGTGGTTGTGCTGATGGAACTGGAAGGCCAGGGGCGGGATGCTCGGCTGGTTCTGAGACGTCCGGCCAGATGAACTTGGCGCAGAGCTCGATGCTGAAGGACCTCCAGGAGTACTACGACCTGCAGCTGCTGCATTATTTTCAGCCCCTGGGACGCTGCGCCTGCCTTCACGCTCTGCTGATTTCAAGAAGTGAGAGTTTTGATGAAGTAATTCCTGGACTGCGATGTAGGATGGCATTATTAGGCAAAGACAAATAAGCACAAAGCACAAATTGCCCTCTTAAATGTAAGGCATGAACAATATGGACTGACTTTAAGACCACTCTTGTATGATAAAAGAATCTTTACAAAGTGCTTCACATATAATATAGATGAAAGTAAAGCCTCTGCTTACTACAAAGGATGCAATGCAGTGCAGAATCTGCAATCAGATTTCAGTTCATCAATGCACAACTTCCTCAACACCCCAGACAAGCACCAGAGGAAGTCTGGGTTTAGTCTATTTTAGTGACATATTAGTCACTGCGTTCCTATGAACAGCTGAAACTGACCAACAGACAAAAAAAAGACATTCCTGTGAGTTGACTGTACCTGGCGGTAAGAGAGGTGGAGGAGGTGGCAGACCAGGTGAGGAAGTATATAGTGCCCCAGAGCTGGCTCGGGATGGGGGCCTGAGTGGCCCAGAGGATCCCGAGGGCCTCATGTAAGGCGACACACTGGCAGAGGAAGTCGGGGGGCGCATGGAGGATGAGGAAGATGCGACCGATGCAGATGATGAATGTTTAACTGGTGTGCTGCTCCTGAGAAGAAAGGCAGAGAACATATAAAACACTGATCAAACCCGAAAAACAGAAACAGGTTATGGAAATGAATAAAATCAGGAAAACCCGTAATCAAGAGTCAAAGATTGCTTACCTGTTGTTGTTGTAGATGGACTGAGGTCGTCCAGACAAAGGAAGAAAAGGCTTGTGTTTGGACATCGGGGAGCCGCAGTTGTGGCGACTGCTGTTACTGTTCATCGGGCTGTGCCGAGAAACCGTGCCTGCAGCAGGCGGGCGGGAGGCAGAAGAGGTAGAAGAAGAATCAGGCTCAGGGAAATGCGGCTCCAGGCTTTTCTCCTGACTTCGCTCCAGGCCAGATACTCGCGGCGTCACCATCAACCGTGAGACACCACCACACCGGGCGGATAGAGACAGGCAGTTTTTGCCCATGGATGTGCCCATGTTTGAGGAGGCAGGCTCGACAACTAGAGAAGAGATTATAAGTCAGCATTTTGCCTTTCTTCACAGTGTACATGGCAGGGAAAAGGGAAACGAAAGCAAAATGTACAGAAAGAGACATCGACAGGATAACATAAAATCTGAAATTAGGGATTTAGTCATGAACCAGTACTGACCTTATTAGGCAGACAATATAAAAAAAAAAAAAAATTCTATTCCTAGTTGAACTATGCTTCCAAATACATCTATATATGTGTGGAGAGGTGCTGGTAGTAGTGCAGAGAGAGGTCTACAGATCCTCTCCCACCAAGGTCTCAGACAATGCTATAACTGACTAACAAGACTACAAGGCTCCAGATTACGTATTAATTAAAAACAAGGCTCTTGAGGAGGTAAAGAACCAAAAAGCTCAGTTTCTGCTGATAAACAATGTAGCATTTTAAACGGGCAACAAGAAGGGGGCTAGACTGAAGCAGGTGGACTGATTTCAGGTGTCAAGCTATCAAAATCTAAAGTTGCATATGTAGCTAGAAGTCCCAGCAAGCTTCTGATTCAGTGCTTAGTGCCGCAGCAGTTTTCATGAACATTATCCCACTTGGTTCCACGCAGTGAGGTAGACAGTGGTATACAAATATGGGGAAAACAGAGCAGTTGTATGGGATCAGTACTTAATATGCATCTAAAGACACTCCAAGTTGAAGTTATCTGCATTAGCAGAAAGCAAAAATAAATGAGCACATACATCAATGGATCTCTATCTAAGATTTTAACCTGAACATTACTGGCAATAACATGATGCACCAACAAAAAATGAGCAGTGACAAACCACGTGACTGTGACGTGAGTGTTTGGATCGAGACGCCTGAATGGAAATGTATCTGACCTAATTAGACTACGTAATCTGAACCCATCTGGACTTGGTTTGGGTCTTTGTACTGGATTTTCCACTTCTTACCGTTAAATTAGTTTTCATCTTGACGTGCACGGACACAGATATTCAAATCATTTTCAGCTAAATCATCACAGCAAACCATAAGATTCATCTTTCAATTTTCAGATAATTAAATAAAATCCCAGTGAAGTGAAATCAAGGCTCGCTACTTTGATATTTTCTGCTAAGATATAAACGAAGCCTTGTGAGGATCCGTTGGCCGACACATTATTTTGCGTTTTGTGAATGTGAAGCAGAAGTTAAACAACTGGTTCAAAATTGTCATACCTTTCCTAGTGCTGACTGTGAACACTGGATCCACATCATTGTCAGAGGCCTGGATGGGAATACAAAACAAATATTTCAGTCCACACTTTAATTTTAAAATTTCTTTACATCAATTTGTGAAATCTAATCTCAAATGTTAGTTATTTAGTTGTGTTTGCATTCAAGAGAAATGTCTGTTTTTCCACCAGGTATAAGAAACAGAAACAGTTCAAGTCATGCATTTGTTATCAAATGAAACAAGCTTGTGATTATTACTGATAAGATTACATGTAAGCACCACACACCTTGTCTCCTGTGTCACTCTCAGTGTCACACTGGAAAAAAAAAAAGAAAGATATAACATTCAGATATGCATCTATCAGACAGGAAACGTACAATTTCTAAAATACACATGACATTTACACATCATAACATCACATGGTCTGTGGATTTTACGGCTAAATATTTTCGTTTTTGAACAACAGAGCCAAAATTTTGACAACATAAAAGCGCAGAATTGACGAGAACCATGATATGTACGTTTCTGTTTTCTTTTAAGTAGGCTAACAGGTTGTACTGAAGGAACGGTGATATAGTTCATGTACATTTTAAATATTTTATTTCACCATTACACACTCCAGACACGTCTGTGGGAAAAAAAAATTCCATTTCGATTCAAAATGTGCCTATTTTTCCAAGGCTATGTTGTTTTAGGCCCAACTCAGCTTATAACACCAACTAAACAGCCATGCACACAGATGAAGAAGAAAGCCACATATTCCTTAAGATGACGTTGCACACGTATGTTTCAATTCCTGATTTTGGTTTTGTCATTTCAAAACGAAAATCTGTTGGCTGCAAACGGACACGGACCACCACACTCAGCAAATTATTAGCAAAGAAACTTACTATGTAGCCAGTCTCCAAAGGCTGCCCCTACAAGAAAAGAATATGATATTATTATATTACATTGATATGATTTATATCATTACATTTTAAAATGTGTTTAGTTTGATTTGTATGTTTGTACAAAAACAATTTGCCGTGTCATTAAAACGAACAGTTAAATGACAGGTGCTCTACCACGTGCGAAAAACCAGTTTTACTGGATCAATTTCCAGATATACAGGTCACTGGCACCACAGAAATGTAAGCGCAGCTGTTTGATCGAGAATTAGCTCAACGTGTAACACGACGAGATGAAGTCGTGTACAACCAAAAACCTAAATTCCAGCAGAGTCACGGCTCATTAGTTCACCTCTGTCTTTCTTCTCTTATTCCTGCTCTTCATCAAGCAGCTGCTGGAGTAACTATGTGGGGCTCCCTCCTCTGGCTCTGACAGAGGCCCTCCACCGTTCTCCTCAGGACCCCTCTTCCCCTTGTTCCTCCTTCCCAGCATATCAGTGCGCTGGCTGGGCTTCAGAGAGCAGTCCATCTGATAAGAAGAAAAACAACCTGAGTTTAGAAGTATATCAAAAAGCATGAATGTGCTTGACTGAGGCCAAAGACCACAGTCTAACTGCAAGCTGATTAATGTCCAGCCAGTCCTAATTTCTGCATAGTTTCAAATAGAAACATGTGAATGATATAATGCAGAATACATGTTAGCATTTTAGCTGAATGTGTGTGAACTCAAGTAATGGGTGTGATTGAGTGGTGTGATTATGAAGATTATGTTTACAGAATAACAAAAATATCAGCCTAAAAAAACTACCATACCTCTGACAATACTCAAATCACAAGAAGTGTGTGCGACACAAAATTCATATTTTTTCCCCGTTTTTTTTTTTGTTCTTTCTTCCGAATTATTGTCTCTTAAGACTCTTAAAACAGTGTGCAAACAAAATAATAACTTGATGAATCACCACTGATTGGGTGTAGTCAACATGCTCTGTGATGAAGAGTCACACAGAGACTTTGCCTCATTATTTAAAGCTACTACAGCATTTGTGGAGTGACTTAATGCACGTCCAGGTAGTATAATGACTGTTCCTTTAACTTTGAACTTGCGATTTATGCTTTTAACGGTGTCTCTAGGAACATTAATTGCCTTTGCTATCTTTTTACAGTGCTGTTAAAAAGTTGTTCCCCCTCTTCCAGACTTCTTTTTTGCATATTTCGTCACACTTAGATGACTCAGATCATCAAACAAATGTTTATATTACACAAGGAATACTGGAATGAATACAAAATGCAATATTTATATGACAATTTAATTTAATAAGTGGATAAAAACTATCCAAACCCGCCTGACCATATGTGAAAAACGAATTGCCTCTTAAACCTAATAAGTGGTTGTGCCACCTTTGGCGACAGGAACTGCAATCAAGCTACGTGATATGAATTTTTGCCCATTATAACTTGCAGAATTTGGTCAGCACCGACATTGGAGGGTTTTCGAGCATGAACGGTCTCTTTAATGCCATGATATAGCATCTTGGATTTGATGGACTTTTCCCCCTCCATTCAGAGGTGGACTTGCTGGAGTGTTTCGGATTAATGTTCTCAAATCTGATTGCACTTAAGTTTACAAACTGATGGTCAGACATTCTCTTTCAGGATTTTCTGGTAGAGCGCACAATTCATGGTTCCAACAAGTCATCCAGGTCCTGAAGCTGCAAAGCAGCCCCAGACCATCACACTACCACCATGTCTGACTGATATGATGTTCTTTTTATGAAATGCTGTGTTAGTTTTACATCAGATGTAACGGGACGCACACCTCAATAAATTAAATCATAATTTAAAACTGCATTTTGTATGTACTCTTGTAATCTTTGTGTGATACAAAAAGCTGAATCATTGAAGTGTGACAGATATGCAAATATGTATGTGTATGTACATATATAAACAAACATTTCAGTAAAAAAACTTTTTCACAGCACTGTATACCCTCCTACTTATTTGTAAAAGGCAACAATCTCTTAACGTTTCTGACATCTCTTTTGACGCCAGTTCAGGCATTTGATGCGTTCTGTCTTAGGCACACCTGATGCAACTAATCAAGCCTTGATTGAGTGCATCAGGTGTTTTTAAGAGAATGCCTGTTATGAGGGTTTCTATTCAGGTGGCTGATTACTGCAGTAGTGATTAAAATTTGCATTTTGTGTCAAATTTGGAGGAAGCACTTGTAACATTAGATGTGTTGGTGCATTAAAAGTGCTCATTTGATTTGTTTATCTCAAACTGCTCAAAGTACATTTTGCCAATACAGATCATTTGCAATGGGAGTTTTAAATGCAACTACAATACTATAATTACAAGGTGCAGCATATATTGCGAAATACTGTAAAGACTTTTTCAGTTGCTCGTTTCATACATAAAATACAATTTGCCTCTTATTTTGATTATTTGTTTAAACATACATCAGCTAAAATAGGTTCCAAACAACAAAACCCAGTTTGTGGGTAACTCGACGTGAATTCTATAACATAATTTCCTGTCCAGTTATTTGCTTTAAAATCTTTAACAGAATAACTGCAGACACTGAGCCTTGTTAGTAAATTCAGCCAGGAAATTACAAATTGTGAAGGAAATTGTCACATTCCACCAGCGAACACGAGTAAATCTTTTTCTACTGGAAGTTTCAGATAGTAACCAGCATTCACTCGGTAATTTGACTGTAAAATTGAGTAACCCAGGAGAACAGTAGTACTGTATGTGTGGGGGTGTGTGTCTACACAGGCAGTTTTACAGCATAACCTATTGACAAATAAGTTGGTTTCCTCTCCTGACTCAGAGGTCAAAAACATAACGAAACTACCCTGAAGGCATATTAACCAATATTTCCTGCCTGTCTGGATGCACAGACAAACTGACCTGAGCACGTTTAAGGAACTAAGAGTACTATGCGAAGAGCTATGGTGCAAGTACTGACTAATACACACTTAAACTCATTTATTTTCCTTTGGTTTGCTGAAAAGCCACTTGGCAGCTCATCAACACCTTGCAGAATTAGGACATGAATAATTGAGGCCTCTCCAGAACCCATCAGAGGTGATGCCTTAGGGTCTGGGTTTGGCCTGAGTGGATTGCTTCCTCCAAGCGAGAATTGGTGTCGGAGGTGATGAGATCAACCTCAAGCCTCTCCATACTTTTGGGTGGAGGCAAGGGGACTGATTTGGCGTGATGAAGAAGACAACGATGAAAAATACAGGTTTAAATCCCCATTCCTTTGCACACGCCTATCAATTATAGGAAATGGCAGTGCCAGTTGCCTGTCACGCCACGTTAAGGAGTCATCCATCACTTTGTTTACACTAATATGGAAAATAAATGCAGTTTGATGGATGGCAGCTGACAACTTGGGTGTAAAATCAAGACAATTACCTCCAGTGCCTCCAAGCTGATAAAGCTCGCAATAGCAAAGCCATCGATGATGTCTTCCTCGCAGGACACACTCTCTCTCTTCCGTCGCCGTGGAGGCCTGTGTCTCCCAAAACCGGGCCGGCATTCTCTCCCACCATTACCCAGGACACTGTTAGTCCCACAAGCCTCCTGGTCGGAGCCTGAGGACAGGGATGTGGCCCGTTCCTCGGCCAGGTCTACTCTCCTCCGCCGCCGCTCTCTGTCGCGCTGTGAACGGGACCGTCGGCTCTGCCTGAATCCAGTGCTCCGGCTCGGGCCCTCCATGTTCAAACCTCCTTTTGTAACTCCAGTGAGACCCAAGGCACTTTATTCAAGTCCCGGAACGGTGGAAGGCACCGAACCGCAAATAAAACACCACCACACAGGCCCTCGCTGGGAGCTCCTGTTAAAATGGCGTTAATGGAACCAGTGGCTTATTTACCGTCCTTTGACAACAGTCTATTGGCATCAGTGCCCTTCTTTCGGCGAAATTTTAGTGTCATTTCAATGAAACTTAGATACACATGGGAATTTAAATCATCCACGACACACACAAATGTCAGGACATAGCTGACTGTGTCTTGCTGAAGGCTAACATTAGCTAGCTAGCACGAAATTCAACCGACAACCACATAAGTTATACGCATGTAAACAAAAAAGACAAGTCCGACTGTGTTGCTGACAAAGCTGGCCAAATTGCCCCTAGATAGATTTACAACGATAATCACGCCGACCTTAACACTGCTCAACGCAATTCTGGGATTTTCTGAATTTCTGCACACGCCGACAATTTTATTAGCAAACTGATTTGGTTAGCTAACTAGTTAGCAAGGCCAATAACCCAAATATCCGACAGTAACACACCGGTGGCCATGACATGATTTCGCCTTAATGTGAAACGTGAAGTGTTATTGTTGACAGCTACTTAAAATTACCCCCCGATTTTAGGAGTAAACGAGCTGTATGTTTGAGTTTAGGTAGTTAATGCTACTGCTAGCTAGGTCAGTGTTGACTCCAACCAATTAGCCTTTGCTTATTTGGTTAGCATGTACACGGCTAACTCAAAACGTTACAATATATTCGGCCAGCAACGTAAGAATAAAACTATATTCTTATAACGTGTCTGAAAAGACTGACAAGCCGGATAGTATACAGTAAAGCTAGCTACTAATCCGCAGACAGGAGAATAAAATAACCTCCTGTCGAAATGCTGATGGCCGATAGTAATGGTTGAATTCGCATCACATCAAAAGAAAGACGTAACGTTAGCACTGAGGCTAGCTTGGTAGCCTTAGCCGATCCAGCTGTTAGCCAGCTAAGCGACAAGCCACTCTAATTTTAAAGGAAGCAAAATGGAAGCTTTTTATCAACCAGTAACTCGTATAATAATAATATCGCCCTGCTTTAGACCCAAATGTTCTTTCCATCCACCTCCATCATAAAGAATAAAATTAAGGCCCAATTATAAAAGCCTCGGTGTCGATTTCCATAAACGAGGGTGTCGGCCAAGCCCCCGTTGGGCTGGGCAACTCCTTCATGCAGTCTTCACTGTGTAATCCAATGTTTAGGAGAAGTTGGACCAGTCGCCGAGGTTTCCGCTCAGGCGCTTTCTTTTCCTCACCAAATCCAGTGTGGAAATATAACACGGAGAAACTGAACGGCGTCGCTGCTGCCCCTTCACAAGTTTACACTCAATTGGAAATTTATCCTGGAAATCAGGGAGACACAACCCTTGTCAGCCGTACAGTGCATTGTGTGCGCCACTCTTCTTCCTCAGTCATCAAGCTGGTTAGTTGGTAGCTCTGCTTGTGCACACTGCCACCATGTGGAAATGCATTCACAGGTCAGCTGTTAAACGCTTGGGCTGCTTTCCAGCTGTCCAGGGGCTGTTTAGAACCACATTTTTAATAAAAAACATTTTTAAAGTAACAATGCAAGTAGCCTTCTCCGTCTCCCTCCCTCTGCACCCTTCTACACGTGTCTCCGGATTTGGAGCTGTATGTTTTCAGTGTGCAGTTGCTGGACCAAAGCTGTACACCTGCTGCTTGTTGTTGTTCCTTTCTCTCTCCTAGACCCCAACCGGTCTAGGCAGATGGCCACCCACCCTAAGCCTAGTTCTGCTGGAGGTTTCTTCTGCTTAAAATAGGTTTTCCTCTCCATTAGTGCACTAGTGCTTTTTGTTCAGCCTCAGAATTAATGTTTCTGTATCTGCAGCATTAGCGTCACAATATATATGAAGTACCATAAGTGCTAAGTACTATTTATGCAGAATTATGTATTATTGTATTGTATATTAGCCACTTTATGTACTGATGTGTAGTTACTCCACAGTAATTTATAAGCCTATTAAATTTTTTCTTGGGAATCTGCATCTGCAAAGTTACTAATGGCAAAGCTTTAAAAAAATATAGTGGCATCACACGTACAGTTCTTCCTTCTGTAGTGGATTTTAAGTACATGTAATATTTGGATATGCTCCAGTAAAGTACAAGTACCTCAAAGATGTGCACATGCACTGAGTAAATGTACTTAGGGACTGTCCACCAATGTTTATAACCTATCATGGACATCGACACTAGGGCATACAAGGCAGTACAAGTCATCATGTTATGACTTTAACTTTGAGAAATGTTTGTCATTGTATTATTGTACTATAATTTACATTAAATGGTCAAAGGTATTTTCATATTCCTGTGCACTCGTTGTGTACTTTTTGTCTGACCCTACCTGTTTCCAAATTACATTATTCCTGTGCAAAAGCCATAAATGATTATTTATGACATACAACAAACTGCATCTACAGTGGAGTCGACGCCCTTCTACAAGAATTCCAAAAGAACTGTTAGAGAACAGTTCACATTAGATTTAGCTCTGTTTTAGCTTTATGTACAGTGCTGTGGAAAAGTATTTGTATTTGTTTTGTCCATTAATAAATGAAATCATCATTTAAAAACTACATTTTGCATTTACTCAGGTTATCTTGTTGAAATATTAAAAATTGTTTGATGATCTGAATCACTGACGTGTGATAAACATGCGTCCAGCACTGCACTTCTAAAGCTGGGAAATAACTTTTACTCTTTCTATACTATTTTTAATATTTCCCACCCATATTCCATCAGCTACCATAAATGTATGTCATAGCAGGAAGTAGGTCTTCTTGGGTACATGCTACTCAACTGTGGAATTTTATCTCAACCTTCCTGACAGATCCTCTCAAGCGCCAAGCTCGGATTGGATGGGATGTGTCTGTGAACTGCCATCTTCATGTTCTGTGGGGTTTGGTTGTTGGTACTCTGTGCTGAGTATTTACAGCAGCAGGACTGGGCCACTCAAGGGCAGTCAGAGAGCCCGAATTCAGGTTTTCTCTATGTATTTCTGTATTTCTTAGTTTTGCAGTGTATTTCTGAACCTCTCCTGGTCACTTCCTTGAGCAAAGGCCTTCAGTGCAGCTGCTCAGATTGACATGGCAGCCATTTCACAATTAGTGAGGCCACTGTGTTCCTGGGAACACTAAAAGTTTTAGAGAGAGTTTAAAACCTCTATGGCTCAGCACAAACCTTTATTCACAGGGGATAGAGCTCTATTGATTTGCAGTATGTCATCCAATCAGGTGAACTGTGGCTCTGCATATACAGTGGTGTGTACCTCGTTAAACTATATCCAGTCAATTGAATTTTCTTCTCATATTTGTGGAGAACTCCAGTCAGGTTCTAAGCTTATGTGACAGAAAATTAATGCAAAGACCATTACACATAATGCACAAACTGCAGTGTCACATAAAAGAGTCAGATTTTTTTTTTTTTAATTAAATCATTTCACTTTGTCATTTTAGGTAACTCTGTGTGTTTAATTTTAAATGAAATCCACAGCACAATAATGAGAGCAAAAGGGAAACGTTCTGGAACCAGTCCATGTTTATCTATATCACATGTATAAAGAGTCATGCATTAACCTTTTCTGCTCTGGAGAGCAGCTACAGTGACAGACTGATCCACCCTGGCTGTGTGAAGTAGATCTTTTCTCCCTGCTGCAGTCAGACTCTACAACTATTAACACTGTTAATACTCTCATTACACCTGTCCAATGTCTCCATAACTCAATGTGCTGGGATTTACAATGTACATTTTCAGCACCGCTATTCACTAATATCCATATACTGTACATACTCACACTCTTTTAACCATATACCGTACTTGCATATTCATATTTTATTTATTATACTGTACTACTTGGTTTACTCGTTAGGTATTTTAGTTTATTTAGTTTGTACTGTGCCAGATTAATTAATGCTCTGTGGTCAGACCGTCCTTCTGATATTCAACTGTACTTAAGCTGTTGTAACAATGCAATTTCCCCATTGTGGGACTAATAAAGGTTTTCTTATTCTTATGATGTTCACATCACATGTAATGAGTATTTCGAGCAGCAGGACTAGGCCACTCAAAGATAGTCAGACTGATGCTGATTGCACATTATAAATCCTTTGGTGCCTTAAAGTAGAAGTGATCAATTAAAGATGTTCAAACATCTTTTTGTGTGTAAAACTAAGTCAAAATAAACTATAGTGTATGTGTTCATACTGTAGTAACAAAGAAATGTCATGCAGCTTAACGGGACAGCACTACCACCACAATGTCTTTTCGTAATTTTTTTATATTTTATAATAACAATGAAGCTCTATGACACACAAAACATTTGGTTTTCATTTTTAGCTTTGGTCTAATACTAGCGGTATTGTTGTCCATAAATAGTAAAACTATCTGGCTGCTGTTGGACAGAGCAGGGGGATCGTCATTGGGTTGACGTCCTGGAGGACAACAGTGAGTGAAGCAGAATCCCTGTAGCCACAGAGACATTCAGAGACTCTATGCTGGGGGTCAACTCTCTGCCTGCTGGGATGGTGAGCAGCGTCTGGCACAGGGAGAGCAGCTCTCTGGACAGCCCTTCACTCTCACCTCCGATCAACAACAACGTGGGTTTAGTCATGTGAAAGTCTGAACAGTTGGTGACGGGAATCTGATCTTCCTCTGCTTTGGCTCCAACTGTACCAACCACCTGCCAGCCCTGTGCCCCTTTCTGCTTCAGCATAGCTTCAAGGTTTTCATATCCATACACCCTGATCACCTCCATAGCCCCTGAACTGGCCTTGCTGACCACTGGTGACAACGGGCAGCTTTGGCGAAGACTGCTGGCTACTCTGTCCACACCAAGGAAATATGCAGAGCGCAGGATGGCGCCGAGATTCATTGGGTCTTGAATTCTGTCCAGAACGAGCCAGAGAGGGGCGTCTTTTCTCTTGGGCGCAGAGTCCGTTCCTTCAGTGAGATAGCTCAGAGGACTGGCTTGCAGACACACTCCCTGATGTACACCTCCAGAGGACATCCTGTCTAGATCCTTCCCGCTGACCCTCTGGATTTGTACTCCTCGCCGAAAAGCCTCCTCGCACACCTTTAACACAGAAGCTCTGTGGGACGCCTCGCCATGTTTCACCAGCAGCTTACGGGCCTTCCTTCTACCCTGAGTCAGAGCCAGGAGACAGGGAGCAATGCCAAAAACAAACTCATAGGTTTCTGCTGTGGAGTCCAGTGTCGACTTCTGTCTGCCCGGCCTCTCCCTCTCTGCGGGGAAATCCTCCAGACACAGTTTCCTGAGCTCAGATGATCCTCTGTGGTCATCTCCCTTCCTCTGATTTTTCCTCTGCAGCGCTGGGAAGTCATTCTTCCACTTTTTACCCTGCAGCGGCCTCTCACGGTCCTGCCACCCATCAGATCCAACAGATTTGTGTTTGTGGCGTCTCCTCACTCCAGGACTGATGCTGCTGTTCTCTGGGCACAGGAAAGTAGCTGTGACATGGTGAGATGCAAACTGAAACCCTGAGACTGACAAGTGCAGTTTTCTAGTCCAAACTCTCAGCATCTTGTGCTGATGTACTGCAGGCCTACTGAATATCCACATATTAACATTACTTGAAATAACAGTGTGTCCAAAGGGAAACAGAAAGACAACTGACCCACACAAAACTGTTTCCACTTCATGAGAAGACCATCATTGATTTATCTGCAGATTCCACCGACAATCTCTCATCATTAGTAAACTGCACAAGCGTTAATTTAGTTCTTCCTACGAAGCTGATGTGTTTGCGGCCTGTACGTAAAATGCACACGTGTAATCCAGGTGCGTCAAGTGAGCGAGATTATGACCGGATGTCAAAGGCTTGTACTTATAAAATAAAAGCTATGTAACGTGCGAGAACCAACAATTAACAGTTTGCTAAAAGAATATTGAGAAGAATAATCCATAATATGAATTGATATATTATTATATAAGAATATATAACCAAATACATAAATTAATGACTAAATCATTAACAGTGTGGTTCTTTAAAATTACTTCAGACAGTAAAGTTTGTGCGCAATTATTACAACTACAATACGATACAACTATTTTATTTTCTTGTTCATTGGACAAATTAAAGTTTCATTTTAACAAACTCTTAAAAAGAGCATTACAGTAGACATACATTATAGTTTCAATATTTCCAGTGGTAGACACACACCTGAAGACACTTAGGAAACACTGTGAAAATTCAAGACTTGCATAAATAATATTAATAATCTATATTGTTGACACAGTCTAAGCTTTTCTCTTGTGTGATGAGTAAATAATCAAGGCAAAGCAAAAAATTTCCGTTGCCTGATAAAATATTTGTCTGGAAGAATAGTTAGTGTTCGTCCAAACATGGGAAAAATAGTTTATTTTGAAATTCAGCACCCTTGCGTTACTTCCTGGTCTTGGTGAATTTAATACGTGTGACGTAATGGTTAAACTCGAACGTCTAGTCATACGTGAGCGTTTACGCCATTTCCCGGAAGTGAAACTATCGCAACACGGAAGAGTCGGAAAGAAAACAAATAATTGTTCAAATTTCGGTCGAGTTGAAGTCGGTGAAGACGCCCTGAACACCTCTCACTTGCTGGATCACCGTCTTCTGACGACAACGACCTTAGTACACGGTGAGAGTTACACACTGTAGCTTATGAGAGCTGGGCTTGGTCTGTGGTGGTGTTTGGGCTAAAATGGAAGCTGTTGAGTCAGATTTGAGAGGAGTCGAGTTAAAACAGACTGAAACGAGATTTCAGGCCTTCACTGACTCAAAGAACTGCTGAGTAATAATTCCCAGGTTAACACACAGGTGTAACATGGTTGAAACGGTGTCAGAAACTGGCTGATAGCGCAAGCTAACTAGGTTATTGGTTTTTTCCAAGCAAAACAAAAGTCTCCTCGGGTATCTGCTGCTGTCATGGGAGGACTGTTATTGTTTTACATTAAACATGAGCTTTTAGGATGCTGTTCAGACAGAAACAAGCAATTTTATGACAGAATTAATCACAACAAACTGATTGATGATGGAAATAATCATTATTTTTTATCATCACTGAAAAGCTATTTGCTTTTTGGTCTTCTTTTTCTGTTACAAGTTAAATGTTCTGAGGATAATCGATCACACATGAAGTGATTAGTAGATTAATGATTAGTGGATCAACAGAAGCCAATTGCCATAGATTTTATAGTATATTGTGATGCTTTTATACTGTTTATTATGCTATGTAGCATTACTATTGCACAAATGTTAAAAATAACTAACAGGTTGTGATGTCTTAAGGTATCTATATCTTTTTAATGCTTACTCTGTGTTTCTTACTTTATTTATTTCATTATTTATTCTTTTTTTTATTTAATTTTATCATTCAGATGTTTGATTTTCTTCCCTGTGTTTATTTCCCCTAAGACTTGACTTATCTTATCTTGGTCAGACAAAACAAGACATCAGAAGACCTCACCTTCGGTTCTGTGAAGCTGTTATCAGGATATTGTCGTTTTTTTTTTTCAATCAATGGAAAAAGAGTCGGTAGATAATAAAAATGTCTGATGACTCATGATACCCACCTGATGACTACGTCATCTGTAGTTTATCAGTTGAGATGATGACATCTGGTTACTCATATTAGTCACAGTGGACCTGCTGCTCCAGTAATGTCAGAGTGACCTGAATGATTTCACTCTTCAGATGTTTCCTTTTTTTTCATTTTTTGTTTTTGTCTGTCCAACGGTTCAAAACTCAAAGATCTTCAGTTCATAAAGATTTAAAACAGAGAAGTGCACATAAACACACTTGCACACTTTTTGCTTGATAATATGCTCAGTCAAACATGTTTGTCTTTTTCCACTTAACATATCATTTTTCTGTTATTAATTAAGTTTAGTAATTAGTAATTAAGTTATTAATTGAATCAATGGCCAAAATTTCCACATAAGACACAAACACACATCAAAGTGCAACAAGAGCAGCAGTGTTTGACAAAATCAACAAAAAAGAAATTCAGTTCAATGTTAAAGCTGCAACTGAAAATTATTTTCGATTTACTGATCGATCTATTGGTTTGTCAGTGCTGCTGTATTGTTTTTCTAACCGACTGTATGTGATCTTATTCTTTTGATATTTCCCACCAGATGGAATTCCTGTTTGGGAGGAGGAAGACTCCAGAGGAGATGCTGAGGCAGAATCAGCGGGCGCTCAATCGAGCTATGAGAGAACTGGACAGAGAGCGAATGAAACTAGAGCAACAGGAGAAGAAAATCATCGCTGACATAAAGAAAATGGCCAAACAAGGACAAATGGTGAGATGAATAAAGTGGTTTTACTGAGGAAATAATAATTTCTTCGAGAACCAATTTGAGCTTTCATGCGTGCCGTTTTAATCTTCGCAGGACGCCGTCAAGATCATGGCCAAAGATTTGGTCCGCACAAGGCGCTACGTGAAGAAGTTCATCATGATGAAGGCCAACATCCAGGCTGTCAGTCTAAAGATACAGACGCTCAAGTCCAACAACAGCATGGCACAGGCAATGAAAGGCGTCACCAAAGCCATGGCCACCATGAACAGACAGGTCTGTCAACTCATCGCTAACACAACATGTTCATCGCAAATGAACCAAACCTTCTGTACTGACGAGCCTACATTTGCTCCTTTTCACAGCTGAAACTGCCTCAGATTCAGAAGATCATGATGGAGTTTGAACGACAGAGTGAAATCATGGACATGAAAGAGGAGATGATGAACGACGCCATCGACGATGCCATGGGCGATGAGGATGACGAGGAGGAGAGGTAACGGCCTGAGACGAGAGACAAAATGCTTAGTTTCATCTTAGTGCAAACAGTTCAGAAAAACGTTTAAACAATCTTTATGTAACAGTTTGTGTTATTATAATCACTTTTATACAGTAACTTAGTACATTTACTTTAATACTGTAGTTTGAGATATTTTTATTTTACTTAAGTACTTTGGTTTTCTGCTGCTTCATATTTTGACTGTAGTTACTGGTTATTTTTCTGAATATGATAAGTAATACAAAATACAAAAGACTTTATTGACCCACAACATTATTTAAAATAATTCAAATTTTGATTATTAGATTTATGACATTAAGATCATTAATACATAGTATAAAGTGTTCAAATGAGCTCTATTGTTACAAACTGCAACATTTAAGTGATTAACACATTAATACATCAACACCTATAATCTAACAAGATCACAGCTTAATGTTGCTGTGCTTTTGCTTAGCTCTGTTAGCTCTTGAACTTTAACATAAGTAACATAATAACATTTGTCCCTTAAAGAGGTACTAAACCTAAATTATCTACATACTGTACACATAATTACACACACTGTTGCTAGTAATATATAATATGTAAAAAAAATACTTTTTCTGTCAAATTCAGATAACAATCATCGTCAGGGAAGCTAACAGCATATTTATGGTAACAAGTCGATTTTAAAAAGTAATAGTGTAATTTCTCTAGATCACCTATTTAAATTGCCAGCAGCAGCTTTATACCGTTTCCTAACATTTGCCTCCTGTCGATGTGGCTGTGACATTACCCTCTCAACACACACACCCTTCTCTCTTATTTTGTCTCTATATTCATGTAACTGTTGAATCTCGGTTACCAGGTCTCGAAATGAACTCAGTTGTTGTCAGACATCTTTTAGTTATCTTCTGAAATACTGCCTCTCAAAAATACTCTAGTTCTTACTTGAGGTACATGATACAGCTAACCTTCTACTGGGTGTTTCGTTTTGAGTTTGACGCATTTGTGTTTGTGTTTCTGCGCAGTGACGCCATCGTGTCCCAGGTGCTGGACGAGCTGGGTCTGAATCTGACTGATGAACTGTCAAGTAAGAAAAAAAAATCCACCACTACAGTCACAAGCATGTCAAATTCTCAGTCAGACTCTTCATGTGTAGATGCATTGGGGTTCAAGAGCATTTCATCAAATCAGCAGCATAAAATTGTCTCATCAAGCGTCATTACATTTAGCCTCGAGCATTTTCACAAAACTCTAGTTAGAAATTGGATCTGTAAACATCTGCAGCCGGAAATGCATCAGTTTTAGTGGTGGCAATTAACATTTATTAACGCGGCTGATAAATTTTCACAACCTGTAGCTTCTACCTGAAAATGAGCCAAACAGCAGGGGTTATGAAATGCTGGTTATTGATTCATGCTGATTGTCGTGACTTCTCATGAATGCTGAAATTAAAAAGCTCCAACTATTGAGCAAAAGTTATGATTCTCTCCAATTTAAGGTTTCACCGTTATATTGCTAGAGAAGAGCCTCCGCTCAAGAGTCAAGATCCAAAAAATTGTATTATTCGCAGGAGGAAATTGCTTGCTGTGTTTGCCTGCTCTCTGATCAAAAGAAAAACGAAAGAACCACCAAAACACATCAATCAAACACCACAGAAACCATCAGTCTCTGGCTGAACCTGCTCCTCTGTCCTTCCAGCACACTGTGTAGTGGGTGGGATGGATTGTCTGGGACTGACAGGATGTTTATTGTCTTATAGACTTCCAGGTATTTGTACTGTAATATAATCTCCACCTCCTCCCCCCATTTAAAGAGAGGGGTGACAGGAGTCCTGAATTTTGTGAAGTTCACAACCAGTTCTTTTGTTTAATTCGTGTTGAGCTGGAGATGGTTTAGCCCACAGAACTGTCCACTCCTGAATACATTAAAGGACAAAAGCTCGGTTTTTCAAACAGGTGCCCATATGAACACTGGAACAGGTTTTACTTGCAGCCGATTAAGTCATAATTCACTTCCTTTTGCCTGCTTCTCCCAGCGTTTTACACGTGTTTTAACCAAGTTTACTTTGTCAGTGGGCGTTTATAAACCTCTGTTAACAATATTTGACCATTTGCTCCATGTCCTTGTGAGCATCTGATGCGTGTATTGGTGATTTCACTGGTGTGAACAGATGCCGCCACAGGATGGTGTTCATTGGGGTCACGCGTGGATCATTTATTAAAAACTGTTTCGAGAAACTAGGTTAAAACTGGAAAAAAAAACACAGAATAGCAGGGAGAAGTAGATGAATTGTGACCTCGATATGTAAGAGATTCCTCTGAATGATGCTTCCACAATACACCCCACCTCTTTATTTAGAGGCAACATGAGGCTTCAGCCTTCCAGATTAGTAACATTAAGTGGATGTTATTCAAGGCTGCGATAATTTTAGTAAGTACAGTCACTTTTTTGTGACTGTATTTCCACTGCAACTCAACAGGAAAAAAGAAACAGGCCGTTTTTATACAAAAAATATGATGCCGATTAGCTTTACTAACTTTAGATACACATGTGAATGTCTGTGCATTTGCAGAATGAAATGTGGGTTTCGTCGGAACAAACATGAGGAATGATTACAGCAAAGAAAACTCTGTTTTCGCATGAGTGTGGACAAATTGAAAATCAGTCCTTTTATGTGCTGAAAACTGCTCTGCTGCCTCAAAATGTTTAGCTTGTTAAAAATCAGTCGAAGACCATCAGCTTCTCTGCGTAAAACCGATTCAGTTTCGATGTTTAACGGGTCAAAACAACACGTCTGCATCTGGAAGTTGGAAGTTATGATCCTGCATATCACACCGTCATGTAACACCACACTCTGTGTTCACTTCAGATCTCCCGAGCACCGGAGGAAGCCTGTCGGTGGCTGGAGGAAAGAAGGCTGAGCCCCAGACCGCCCTGGCTGATGCAGACGCCGACCTGGAAGAGCGGCTGAACAACCTGCGGAGAGACTAAACGCAGAGAGAAACTGACACTCAGCTACCGTCAATACAAAAATTCTCAAAACCTCTGTGTCTAGATTCTTCTGAAGTTAGAACTGGCAGAACGCCGGCTGTTTTCAGCAGACGGTCTGTGATTATAAAGGTGTAAGGCTTTTCTGTTTGAGGTGTTTTTCATTTTATGTGTGCATTACGTCATACTCCTTCAAAGGTCGAGAAAACTCGTGTCTCGTTTAAGACTACGCCAAATGATGCAGTTTCTTTGAAAGTGTGAGTTTATTTCTCACTCTGTGTAAATACTAACTCCTCTAGGCATGATGTTTTCGCAGTCAACACTAATTACACAATGTTTAAAAGAGCCCAAATGATAGTGGACATTTTATATGGGTGATATAGGGTCAGCACTTTTTGTACATCAGATGGTTTCTTTGTATCATCGTTGTATAAAATGTGTTTTATCCCTGATACAAGCTTACTGATGGATTTTGATTGTGTTTATTTGTTGGAGTTGAGGGTTGAGCTGCAGATCGTGTACAAAAAGTGTATTATGTCTGCATCTTTTCTGTCTAAATTCACCAATATGAAGGTTTATAATGCAAAAACCTAGAGTAAAAGGGTTAAAAGACAAACAAAGCTTTTCTTTGTCTGTTAACCTTTTAGACTATATGTTCTCCTGACCGTTCACCAGTGGAAAAACACTCCAGCCCACTAGCTGGGTTTTGAGATCAGCTGGATTTTCACCAAATTGTTAATAACGACATGGTGGCGTTTATTTTTTGAGAAGTTATGTTTTGCTTTTCTTTATTCAATAAACATTTTCCAGATTTACCAAACTGGCTGTGTGTTCGGAGAAATGTTACACCCGAAGTTCAGTTTATGCATCGAGGAGCTTTATTTTGAAATTCTTTACTTGGGTTTAAATACACATTAAAGGGTGTTAAAATTGTGTTTATTAGTACTGAACTGAAGTGATTTCTATGGGCATTAAT
>OMLM01000458.1:7114-63123 GCA_900302695.1 Helostoma temminkii
TGTGTGTGTGTGTGTGTGTGTGTGTGTGAGTGTGTGATCAGTATTCACCTGCTAAAGAAACGAAAAAAAAAGTGTCACAGGTTACCCCAGAGCCGATAACACAAGTAGTTCATTTCCCCGACTTAATATATGTGGACGTTTTGACATTTTCAAAACCTTCCTGCATATGTAATTTACATAAAAACGTGGGGGTGGGTTTTTGCAGGAACATGCACCACATTGATGTCTCCTCATAGCAGCCTGGGCCATTATGTATGTGAGTTTGTGCATTACCATAACACCCATTCTGCTCTGTTTCCTGTGATTTTCTATTGATTCTTCTGCTGGAGTGTAAATGCAGACAGCAGGGGACAATAATGACCTGCTTTGACACAATGTGGGTAAATTCAGAAATTAAATGACACCAATCTGCACATCACAAATTTGTCAGTCAGACCCCATCTACCTCTGTAACACTATTGAAAAGAAAATTTGTGGACATCAATGTACGTTATATATTTGAAGGCAGCTTTTTGTGAATATGGATTTGTTTGTGTGTGTAGCTTTAATTACTTTATTTGGCCTTTGTTGTCAAAAATGATCAATGCCAATGGTGGAATTGTGCCAAATCAAAACAAAAGGTAATCTCAAAGCATTTTAAAATGTGAGGTTTTAGAGCTTACAGAATATGTGCAACACATATACAGCTATCTAGGATAATATAGACAACCCTGTAAATCTCCACTGAGCACTCACTGGGCGACAATGGAGAGTAAAAACTTCCTTTAACAGAAGAAACCTCCAGCAGAACCAGGCTCCTCCCCGACGAGTAGGACTGGGTGGCCAAAGGATAGAAAACAATGGAAATTTACCTCAATACTTATAGTGATGGAAATTACTGAGGTAATTTTGACATTTTCAAAAACTTCCTGTATATGAAATTACTGAGGCAATTTCCCATAGGTGACGTGCTTTATGTTGCAGTACTCCAGCAGAACCAGGCCCTGCTTCGACCAGTTGAAGTGACTGGTGAATGGAGAATGGAATGGGGGAAAAAGTACAATGTAAAATCACCTGCAAATTGTATTTGCATGTAAATGTAGCAAAGGGTGCACCAACATAACATAGAGACCACAGAGTATTCAAATCAGTCTCATAAAATGAGACGTGTAAGAGTAAAGCTTCTTTTCCACTTCTGTGTTGAATCTCCACACGGTGTACTTCATGGGCTACACAAATGCCCTACATGGTTGAGAGCTTTTATACACATGCACTGCTGTGTCAGTGTTGCTTCTCCATTACACAGCCAAATGCTAGCTTGCAGTGGGGTTTCTGTGCAAAGGTGTTTTGGTGCACTGCAAATTGTGGCGACTGACACATGAATGGATCATGTTGGACCTAATAGATTTGAGCAGTACATTTACTTAAATTAGTGCAGCACAGAAGAGGTGAGGTATGCTGTAGATGCTGCACAGGACATAAATCAGTCATGAGCAGACCTTGTCTCTCTTACAAAATTGTCTCTCTTTCTGACTTTCTATTGGCATCGTAATACCAATATCACTGTGAGTTAATCAACCTTAGTACAGAGACAGTAAGCAGCTTGAATATGCAATTAACCTTGAACTGATGTGAGCGATCAGATGCATTTCTGCCCATCTTTCCATAAGTTTTCAAGAGTTGGAGCAGGATGTCCTGCAGCCACAGGGTTCAATCTCCAGCTCCTCCGATCCATAGGCCGAAGTGTGTCTTGTATTTAAAATGTTCCAAAGACACTTTGAAAGAAGTATCTGTTTGCTTTTTCAATTGAAACTTTAAAACAGAAGTTCCCAACAGCAAAATCATCAACAGGTTAATCAAATCCAAGGCAGTAAATGGTTTCCATGCACAGTATCTCACTTTCAAACGAGGTGGTTCAAACCAAAATGTCACTCATAAAAGGTAAATCCTTCTTGTTCTACATTAGTGTAAGTGACACAGTTTAACCTCTCACCTCATCCTCTCTTGATGATGAGTCCCTTGATTTCATCAGACTTTTTTTTTTTTAAAGGAGTCCAGTCCTTGTCAGGAGAGTGAAACCCTCCAGTTCCTCTTGACTTTGAATTAGGTTGCAGTCGCTCTGATAATCAGAGGACAATCTGATTGTGTTGCTGGGCTGGTACTAAACCAGCCATCACATTTACATTTACATTACATTACTGCATATTTATTCATAGAGCTTTGTCACGATCACGATGGGGCATGAGTGGAATGATAGATTGAGCTAATGAGTTTTACTTGGAGATGGATGGAGGAGCAGAATCGATAGGATCCGCAGCCCTTTCACTTTGTGCGAAGAAAGCATCAGGTTGAAAAACTACAGCATTAGCAACGAGATCAAACCCAGGGAGCAGTGGTGGAGGGACACCACTGTCTGTTTGTGGTTCACTGATTAATTGACAGATATTTTGTATGTATGGAGCATTAAAGAGTATTACATAATAGATCACACTTAGTGCATATTAGATAAGTGTTTGATTCATGCCAGTATTACTGTACCTTAATGTCCTGCTAAAGGAGGAATGGTCAGCAGTAGGCATGTGTAGATTTACTGCTCAGACAGGCGTGATGTCTTGGTTCTTGGATGTCTGATGTTTTAGGGGACCAAATTCAGAAACAGTCATCTTTTTCTTCATTTGTGTTTGTTTTTCCGTATTGTGCATCTGAATAACAATGAGCATTAAGTAAATTATACAGACACACAAGATTAAAACCCAACGTCGTCGTCTATTTAAAAGCAACAACAGCGATTGTTCTCTGTAAATTCTCTGTTTCCCAACTGTGTAGTTGGATGGATTTCTGTCTTCAAAGTGATGAGCTGCTCGGTTTAATGGTTGTTTTTCCACTTTATTACATAACTTAATGGAAACACTATGGTTTAATTTCTCTAATCTACTCTTTCATTAATGCATTCTTTCTCTCGCTGTTTCTTTCCCTTCTCTTCTGTACATGGTATGCCTGACATTTTGTCATCATTCTAGGATTCTGTAGATGTTCTTGTGTACGCACCAGATCAAGAACAATTTGTAGCAGAACTTTTATACTTGTGCTAAATGGAGTAGATGATCTAATTAAATTAAATAGTCCCTCGCTGCTTACATTTAGCATATTAATCAGGTAAAAGATTTTTTTGCATAATATTTAGCAGATCAACTTCATTTAAATGTTAAAGCATTACAATAAATCCTTATTTTATTAATTCCCACACCTATTATTGATAGCATTGCAACTAACCACAGTGGGACATTCTGCATTCAAGCAGGGTAACGTTTTTTTGTATAGGGTATAAATTTATTGTGTGTGCAGAATAACCTCTCACAGTGCTAATCTATATTTTTTTACCACTCATTTTAACTCTTGTCACTTATGGAGGGATATTTTTTCGTTCCTCTTTAAGAGCCAGTAAAGCCACTCATGTTTTTCCACTGCTTGTCAGGTTATGTTCTCCCTCCAGGCCATGTAAAGTGGCTTAGGTGACCTCTCTGTGATAGGGGTCTTTTTATGCCTTTAGAAACCCTCTTGTCTCTATTCTCCAGCCATGAAGAACTACCATAGACTGAGAAATACTCATATGTTCACATATACACGCTTATCACTCACTGGCCTGTAAGTCATAGCAATGAGGCTGGGATTGGGTGGACGGGTGCAGAAGACCAGAGCTGTGACCACCAGCAGTAAAGATGAATTACATTGTGGATGGAGGCATTTATTTAGCTGCTTTTATGGGGCTCCAGGGACTGCCAGTCTCTGCCTGCGGAGTTTGTTAATCAGCCTCAGGATGAAAGTGGAGGTATATATGTGTATTTATTGGACAGGGAATGTCATTACCTTGGCCATACCAGCACTCTTACCTCCAAGTTCCACAACACGTGGCTTTAGTTTCACTGGGCTTAAATACAGCTCAACTGAATACTACATGTATGTATATTAGTCACGTACAGACTCCAAAATAGGACACAGATCAAAGTTTTTTAATCAAAATATTTGTCTCTGGCAAGACCGGTTAATTTGGCTAGTTAGTTATAACAATACAAGTTTTTTGTGATGGTCAGTTCTCTCCTGTAAAATTTGTCCTTGCAGTCCCAGTACAATTACAAGTACAATTTAATTTAGCCTCCCCCACAATTTTCTCTCATCTCCCTCCTGTAAGTTAGCCAGAGTGCCCAGGAAGTGGACAGGTCAGACACCATCCCTTCCTGTTTGCCTGTATAACTCTTCCTGTCTTCTTTATTGTTCTCCTATTGCTGCTAAATCAAATGCTGTCATTTTAGAGGGCCATCTTTTTATTTTCCAGAGAATTTACACCACAGTTGTAAACACCTAACCCTTTTTCCTTCTATTCAACCTGTTCGTTTTTATATACGTAGTGTATTGATTTTGCACCTGGCACTTTTACAGGGCAGCTTCGCCAGCGATGTCATTTGTCAAGTTTTTTTTTTTTTTTTTAATCTCCATCCAGGTGTTCATAATTTGATTGGATGCGATTTCTCTTAGCTTGTTCAAATGCCCGCTCACGCATTAGGGAAATTAGTCCTGTAGTCATAAAATGGAATTGAGCACTCGTGATGGTGTGATCTAGGATAAGCTAGTGTGTATGTGTGTGTGTATATGTAAATATTATGTGAACAGCTCCATCACAGAGCCTTACTGCTTGCTAGCTGAGCTAAAATGATTCAGTTTTAAAGAAATGTGTTCTCTCGGCATGCTTTTTCAAACATGTGCATGCATTTCTTTATCATTTTATTTTCCTGTGTGACTCAGTGTTTCCACTTAGGCTGACTTCAGTGGTTCCAGAGACATTATTTACCACTGGTTCACACAACTCAACTGTTTTTATCCACTTTTATAGGATTATTCAGACTCTTTCTTCAATACAAAGCTTCCCCCACTTAGGAAATAATAAAAGACAGATGATGAAGCAAAGGCTATTCTGTTTTCAAGGACATGCGGTGGGAAAAAAAATCTTTAATTGAAGCTAGTTTCCCCAAGTATGTCTGTTGCCTTTGCACTCTTGTCTAGTATCTCTCTGAGGGGAAAGTGATATTTAACAAAAGAAGTGTACACTAGATATGCAAAGAAAATAAGACGCATGAAAAGCTGACTGAGAAGTTCAAACTTCCAAACTTTTTTGTGTGTCTTAATGCTAGAAGCTAAAAGTGATAAACACTCCTCTCAGAGTGAGGTTTGGATTCATAAAGCATTCATTTTCAAAGCAACGGGGACCCCAGAGGTTTTCTGTTTCTCTTACTCTCCCCTGCCTCTCTCATTTCCTCTTTTGTTCCGTTTCTATTACTTCATATCCTCTGCACTCTGGTTTCCCCTTGATATCCATGCCTTCTTTTGAGTTCATCCCCTGCTCTCCCTCTCCTTCTCCCTATCGCCGCTCTCGCTATCTTCTTTCATTGTTCCAGCGTTGAGGCGATCCCTTTGCTTATGGAAAAAAAGAAATCTGAGATGAATCAGTAAGTTGAATAGTTGTGCTGCTCAGTTTTTCTCCTCGTGGACACGATGGGGAAAATGTACAAGGCCTGACTTTTTATTAAAGCAAAGGGACTAGAGTCATCTCAGACCTTTGTCAGTATGTTTTTTTACAGGGTGAGATCAATGCTAACTTCATCTGCCCTCTCTGGCATGGAGGGCCTGATGGGAATCTTGATGTTCCCACTAGAGTAGAGGGAGGGGTGGTTTAATGGAGCACCTGCAGCCAGAGGTTAAGATTGGCCTGCACTTTGTCAGTATGAATCCTTTCACTTGGTTGTGGAGAAAGTACAAGTGGTACTCCACCTCTGTGGCCAGGGTAGAGAAAGTAATCTAAGCCTACTGCTATGTTTGAAGTAATGGGAACCAATGTGATTCATCTTTCCACCCTGGGCAGGTACGGGATTCTGACATGTATTCATATTCATAATAGATTTGTTGCTACATTTTTAAAGAGGAATTTAAAAACTTTATTTTTAAAATGGCTTCCAACTATTCCAACATGCAAACTCAACTACTGTAGGCACTGTGCTTAAGCTATGGTGCTTATGCAAACGCCTCATAACTGTTTATCGTGGATGATATGACAATCAGTCTCATGTCTCTATGAAGGAATAGTTTATTTCTTTTTGAAAATGTGCTCATTTGCTTTCTTTACAAGAGTCAGATTAGATACTACTCATGTCTTTATGGTAAATATTAGGCTGCAGCCAGCTGCTCCTGGTTTTTGGGCAGATATGTTTTCTTACCCTTTGGACAGAATCAGAATAGGTCATAACCCTAACCCTTTCTGCCCTTTTCTTGTCTTTATGCTACACTACGGTTACCATCTCCTGACTGGTTTCAACATATCAGTTGCATTCTAGTTAGAGTTTAGCTAAATGCATAAAAACGTCTATCGTGCCCTTATATTTTTTAGCATAGATTTATAATTGAGTAATTTTCTAGGCACAGTAGACAGACTGGTATCGTCTAATATTATCTGTCACTGTAGTTTCCAACTTTAATCCTGGTTGATTTCTGACGCTCCTGACAGCATATAATTAGAGTACCATGTCTATTTTCTATGCATGGTACCTGTTGGCTAATTATGTCTGTACTGGGTAGAGACATCATGGACAGAATGCTGAGAGTACTGGCTAGTGTTTGTCCCTGCAAGGCCTCTGTAGTGGGTTAGTAACATACAGGCATTGCTGACAAAGTATCTCTCAGAATCAGTATTTTAAACTCAGGAGGTGGAGGGGTAAATAATCCCGGTGGAGACGTACTATAAGTTTTATATGCACCTGCAAGGAAGGAGACTGGTTTAAAGGTTTTCAGCCACATTGAAAAAGAGCCCTTTTTTGCCTGCTGGCAAAAAAACACATTTTGACCAGGTCGGGATCAGACCTGGATTTTCACTTCTAATCAGTTTCTATTCATGAACTCCATCTGTCTGGTGCAGTGTGTTTGCTAGCTTTGACTGTAAATCCCAAAGCAGGGGTGAGTGTGAATTCATCTGAAAAGTGAAATTGTTAATTTCACTTTGTCAGAATCACTTGTCTTGTGTCTCAAGGCACATTACAAAACAAAGCATTCAATTAAAACCAAACAAATTACATTTATTACAAACATTTATCACATCAGACCTTGTGGAAAGACAGCTGCACCACAGACACCCAATTTCTGAAGTCTACTGATGGCATCATCCTTGATGGCAGCAGCCGATATTGTGCAAAAAAGAAATATGTGAAGAGTGTGATGTTTTTGTTTTTTGTTTTTTTTTACCTGCCAAAGACATCCTTTTGGTGTATTCTGTTTGGAAACCTGACTCCAGCGATTTACGAGTGATGTTTAAGCAGATATGCAGCATCTGTTCGGCTGAGCTTTAAGTTGGACAGAGAGACAACAGCAGCATGCACAGATACCACACTGCATAAGACTCTGAATTATTGAATGGGTTATTCGTTTGTACTGTTTCAGACATTTGTTGATCATATCTGCCTCCACTGCTGCTCGTAGTCAGCAGCTTATGCAGATTGCAGTTATTTCTTTCACATACATTCACAGCACGAGAACAAGGGACATGACAGAGCACATTTATCAGGCTGTTATTTACATTTTCTGATAAACTGTGTTGCATTAGAGTCGGCTACCTGCAGGTTTCACTGCCTCATTCCGCCTGCAGATTAAGTAAGGAAAGACGCAGACACCTGCCTCGAACCACTGCCGAGCAGATTGATATATGCGCCCTCCTCCTCTCTGTTTGCTTAAAAGCTTTTTTCCCCACATTACCAATTGGACTTGTACTTTCTATCCTCCTTTGTTTTCTTTCTGTGTCTGTCTTTCTTCATCCACAGTCTCGTACACAAAACCCACTATAGTAATAAAAAAGGCCCAAGGTTTGCTCACAAGGGGGAGAGAGAAAAAGGGGCGTAATATGAGTCTTTCTGGGACTTATCAGCATTTACCAGAGACACAGACACAGGAGTGAAAAAGCTATTGAATCCCAGCACAACAGATAATGCTACATGCACTTGGAAAATACGAGAATCAACAGTATCTGTTGACTAAAGAAGCTAGTTTTAGTTTAAGTGTGTTATTGAACTTGCTTTACTCTAAAGGCTTAAGCCACTATATGTGTGTAAGTGGTTATACTGTAGGTCTATGTTTAGCTTTTGTCCTCACAACCACTACCCATCTGCAGTAAGTCATTCATTCAGGTGACAGATGGTAATTTACAGGCCTCTGCTGGCGTCTTCATATAGACAAATATTACCTACCAAACTAAATTTATTTTCCATTTTCTGTACACTGTACCACTTCACTGGCTCATCAGATAAACCAAAATAGAAGCAGGGGAGTGGAGAATAAGGGAGGAAGTGCAGAAAATGGGAGTGGAGATGGGGAAAAATTGGCATGGAGAAAGAAACCGTAAAAAATAAAACGGCTAAGCAAAGAAAAACAAGCAAAAGAAGGCAAAGCAATAAAAATAGAAAGGATCAAGGGGTGAAACAATAATCTCACACAAAACAGCCAAGACGGGCCTCTTGGTTTGTTTGAGTTTCTCACTCTGTCTCTGTGGATCTTCTGTAATGGCCATGCTCAGAAAAGCAAGGAATTGCACAGACTCCAACTCATTTTCTCCTGCTCCCTGGACACATTTTAGGGGGTAAAATGGATTGAAACTCGGGCACAGAAAGCTTTTCTGAGACACAAAACTGTGTTAACACCATGTTCCTGATCTTTGGAGGTTGAAGAACTCAGGGGACCAGATGTGACAGAAAGTCTCTGCTCTAGCTTAACCTAAAGGCGAGGCTGATTTTAGCTGTGATTCTTGTATGGAAATGTGTAATAATTTAAATCACATTAAGTGTGTGTGATCCTTTTCATGCAGGAACATTTGCCTTGTTTGACAAGCGTTAAGCTATTGTCCTTACTTCGCGATGTCTTGCCTGGGTTGCTTTAATATGGTAGGAGGTTTCTAAACTCACCATTAAGCTAATTTTGACAGCTTAGATTAGCTTCTGGTGATCTGGTGATTTGTTTAATGAAATATTTCAGTTACTGGTTTGATACCAGTAACTGAAATATTTCATTAAACAAATCTTTCTGTTGAATATTAAAGTGTATCATCAAGAAGGTAGTTTTAACAGGTTATCAAAACCATTAAAGGTCTTACAGATGCTCTTCAAATAGTATTTTTTATTTTTATTTTATTTAAGTATTACTACGTACTGAATTCTTTTGATTGAACCGCATAAAGTGCAGTAGATGTAAAAAAAAAAAAAAGAAAAAGGAAAAAAAAGAGTAGTAGTTGACCTTGAAGTCAAAACATGTTTTTTCTCTCTTCTCTAAGGGTTTGTTTCCTCTCCAAGTTGAAACACCTGAAAGAGAAGAAAGGGATGTTGCATATGATTGCAGAGTGGTTGAAGACAGACATCCCACCATGAAAGATGAAAGAAAAATCATAATGGAAATGCGTCTTTCTCTGTCACAAAAAAACGTGTCCCCCTTCTGTTGCAGGAGTGATTGTATTTGATGTTTTTCCCCAACGCCGTAGACCCTGTATGTTTTAACTTTCTGTATGATTTGTGATGTTATCTATTGTCATTTATGGCAGTTTTGTCTTTATTCACATTTATTTACATTTCTAATTTTAGTGCATAGTCATCCTCTACTCTAGTGGAGTTAAATAGGAGCATTTTATAACAAAGATGCACCCTGCTGCTCTTATGATGGAAATTTAACCTCGCTGTTTGTGTCCTGAATTTTGTCTCTGTAGCTGTTGTGTCCTACCGCTCAAATAACAAACGAAAAGCCGTGTTCTCCATCATGGATGAACGTATTGTGATCTCTATAGCAGCATGTCCCTTCAAACCACCACTAATCACTGTTTAAACATGGAGTGAATGGCCTTTATGGATTTTATATCCGTCTTCACTTAATTCCACTATGTCTGAGTTGAGGTGTAGAGCTTTTACCCATCATGCCTCTAAAATGAAGCCGCCTGTGTACATTACAGCTGTTTACTCACCTTCCATGTACACACAGAACTATATCGGGATGACCAGAGCATGTCACTCCATTTAAGCATCGGCCAGCGTCAAAAACGTGTTCCCCACAACCTTTGTCACCCTTTCACTCAATACCTTCCCAGAGTCCTCTGTGACTTCTACAGCTGTGTAATAGCTGTTATCTGAGGGGCCAGGGGGTGATATGATTGGTGTTTTTGAGGTTGCGGGTTTCACTGTGAAGAAGACGGACTAATCCTGGGGCTTCAAAGCTGTGTTTATGATAGACTGCAGGGTCACCTTCAGCTGCTGTGTTTGCTGTTTATATTTCAAAGTTGTGATTAAATTGTTTTCCACCTGAATTACTTTTTGCCTGTGGTTATAAGCCTCCCCCAAACTGAACACTTTGGGCACAATGTTGTGGACCAGCAGAGCATTTTTGCTTATGATTGCTAATCTATTTGAAGTGGATCGATACCTTAGCACACTACTGTTCCTGTCACTTTAATAACATGGCCTTTAGTGTCAAGTTTTTAGAGAGTCTTAGATAAATGTCTTGGTGAGCTGTTGGTGATTTCTATAGAGCGGATTACATATTTTTTAGATACAGTAATGTTAGCTGTAAGAAAACTTTTTTTACTGCCATGTTTGTGTCTCTAAAAAAATTAAACTGGAGACGTAAGTGATCAAAAATGCTTTTCACAGGATTCACACTAGCACAACAATGATACAGTTTGTTCTAGTACAATCAAAATGTGTCTTCTCAAACAGACGTTTCAGGGGTTTTAAATGTTGTCATGGGAATTGGAAAAATAAAATTGTTTTTGTTTAAATTCAGTTTCTCATGCACAATTTAAAACTTTTCTATAAGCTTTGGCACTGTGATTAGATCTGTTATTTTTGAAAGGACTGAAAAAAAACATTTTTCACAGTGATTTAAATGTGACTTCCAATATTGTTCCAGGTTATTTCATTCGCCTGCAAGGTTTGTTTGCTTTGTTGCTTAATTTTAATATCAGTATTGACCTAGAAAATCCAGCATTGCATGCTAAAGTCTTAATCCGATCTAGAAAGCTTTCAGCGGTCGCCTGTTTTGTCAGTGAACACAACACCAGACCGGTTTAAATCACTGAACCAAATTGAGACGTGGGCAATGTTTGTTGAATGATGACTGCGATTTTTCAGTTTACATTGCAAGCTCAGAAACTATTGTAAAACCTCTCTCGGAGATAAGATCTGTATTAGTTTTCTGAGTCTGACCCTAATCTGTTAGTAACATATTCACAGAACGATTATCTGTTTCTGTATGATGTCAGCAGGCCAGACGTCATTGCACGCTACTTGAAAATACCTACGAGAACTACTGATGTGTTAATCGGCTCAGAAGCTTAGGCTCACATTGTTTTTAATTGAAGATGATATTTAGGGATTTACCAGATGCGTGTTTAAGCAGGGAGATGCCTTCTCGGCTGCGTGAATGTGGCAGAGGATAAGGAAGTGCAGGATTTATTGTCTGAGCATTGAAATTACCTCTTTTCTGAGTTGGAATTTCATTAAAGTGAGAGAAAGGAGCTGTCAAACTGTTCTGGCAAGGTGACTGATGTCTCACTGCTACCTCAAAGGCAAAGAAAAGGAATATAACTTTCCTGATCCTGTGTTCGTAGTTCAGCAAAAATGGATCTCGCTTTTCAAATTGCTGGTGTCTGAAAATGATAATAAATTAAAACACGCACGCACGCATTTATGTACATTTGTCACATGCAGTTAATAAATTTGTAGTTCTGCTGGGTTCTGTTCTTTATAGATGCCAGAGCTCTGCTGTTTTATCCATTTTAATAATTGCTTCATTTATGATAAATGAGTTTTATAAGGACAGTGAAGCATTACTAGTGGTTAGCTGTTTCTGTTCAGAAAACAAGCAGCAGGGATTTGTGATGGTAAAATAATGAATTGCAACAATAAATAATCCCATTTCTCATTAATTTTCTTTTTCGGCCTGCATCATGCTAATCAAATTAAGCAACACCACCAACTTTTGGTATTCAAATTTAGTTTTATCAACAGAAATGTAATAAATAAATTGGTTTCACTGCTCTTCTCTGCAGTAATGCCATTTTGAAGAGAAAACAACCAAGACTAATTTACCTCTGACAACATTCAGTATCCAAATGTTTTTTTTTCCACCCCTGAGAAAATTTAAGATGAAAGCAGTGGTGAAGCTGATATACTCATGACATCTTTAAGTTCAAAGGCTTGACTCAGTGTTTGAAGAATCATGAAGGTGTTTCGAAGCTGCAGTGCCAGACTGCATAGGAAGGGATCAGTAGAATTTGGCTCTGCCAGTGTGATAAGCCATTAATGAATGAGTCTTTTGACACTTGTAATCCATGATTGATTATTTTCCATTGATACCACTCAGCTATTAAAAGTGATTTGATTGGTGCAAGTTGTTGATGTTGATGTTGGAGGGAATCGTTACTGCAGCAAGGCAACTTCAATTTTACTAAAAAATAGTATGACAGTACAAGGTACTAAATGTATAAATGTAAAACTGCACAATTAGTCTCATTATTTTCTCTTAATTGATTATTTGTTCAGTTAGTTAAATGGTGCAGCAACACAGTTACACAGAGCCCAAGACATAATGTCTTCAGATTAGGGATGGGATAATATCCTCCTCTCTCCATATGATTTTATATAGATTATGGGGTTTACAATTTGAATTGCTTGCAATATGAGAGACTGTTATGAGTACAGCTGTGTACAGTATTTATTCCCCCTCTTTCCATTTTTTCACACTAGTTTGATTTAATATTAAAAAAACCTGAAGCAAAGCGCAAACAATATTTTCTCATAAATATGGCATCTTCTAAACATAAAACGAATAACAAAGATTCAATAACATCAAATACAATCTTAACCCAAATTAGTATAAAGAAATAGAATCTGTATTTAAAATGCAAACCTAAACAAAGAATATGTGGTTACAAAATGTGGTGCCAGTTTGGAAAGACTCGCTTTTATTTAAATACACACTAACCACCACAGTGTTAGCTCCCACGTGCAATTCAAACAGATGGCGAGACGTTAACATGCTAACTCGTTGGCTTCTTCTCCTTGTTCTTCCTCTTTATGTACATCATAATCACACAGGCAGAGAAGCTTGGAAAGTCCACCCGTCTGTTATATTACAGTGTCTGTGTGTATAGACTCTCAGTAAATCATTGAGAGGGCCATGATGATTGTGTTGCTTTCTTTCTACAGTAGTAGCAGTAGAATCAGTCTGCTGTCTGAAGTGTTGTGAAGTATAATTTTTATTAGGGCTTCACAGTTTGGCAAAAAAAAGCCACATTGTGATTATTCTGGACAGTATTGTGATATACCAAACATAAAATGAAACTGGCAAGGTTTCACGTAAAATACACATAGTACACATATGATGTGATCACTAGAGTATATGATGCCATCGATAGAGTGAATCAGAGTTCACTATGTTCTGAGAAAACAGCATTAAACCTAAATAGTCATGTTAAATTTAACTTTAATTCAAGTTTAACAAAGTCAAAGGAGAAGAAACTTCCAGGGGCAAACAACAGTGATAAAGTACTGCTCATTCACACGTAATTTTGGCTGCCACTCTCCCACACACACTGGACACAGACAGTGAAGGAGTCACAGCCACAGGAGAAACTGTTACTGACACATTTTAGTGACTCATCTCACATAAAGTAGTAAAAGCCTGGACAAAAAGTTGCTATGTTGCTAGTTGCTTTTTGTAAAAAAAAAAATGTTTTAAAAAAGTAGCGACATGGGAGCAAAATTGCCACCACTGTATCATGATTGTCATTAATCCTGCAGCACAAATTTTTGTTTTTGCTCACAGAAGTAGATTTGACCTCAGTATAAACCATTCTAGTGCCATTTGCACAATGTGATGACTGGTTGGTTCTTCCTGTCAAGGTGGAGACATGATGTGAAATTAATGTGAAAAGGACATCAGGTAGGCTATAAAAACAGGTCATCACACTCACCTCATCTTAAATCTATTGATGTGGCTCTCGTTTTTTCTTCCTAATACATCTGAACTGCACCTGATCCCCTTGTCTTATCTCTCGCAAAGTAACTTCTAGTAAAACTCTTCCTCCAGCTGCTAGAACTAGGCAGAACACCTACAGTGGCATTGTTTGAAGTCTTCTGCTTGGGGATGCTGTGGATTCATCTCTGATAAGCACGTTGAGTTCACCATTACGATCCTCAGAAGACACTGCATGGTTCCCTGAGAGGAACCCCATCCCCAGGCAGCCCACTCAAATTGGCTATTTCTTGCAGACAAATTACTTCCCACTCCTGTGTCCTCTTTTCACTAGCTTTTTCCACTGTCAGCCCTGCAACGGTTTACATTTACTTTACTTAAACCTCTTACTTGGTTGCTACAAATTTAGTGATTATTAATATTATAAGGTGCATAACATTATCTTAATTTACTTCTCTTTGCCCTTATAACATACATATGTTCATAAGGTAAAGTCAAACTAGACACTACTCATTTATTAAACCCATAGGATTGCTTTATAAACATGTCTGTGAAGATAAATTTTACACATCCAGTAGAGCATTTAAAGTTGTGCGTCTTGTCTGCACAAAGTCAGTCCTATATTTATTGTCCTTTTAGTTCTGTACGTACATATTTGACACTAAAAGCTCTACTGTGTGTATCTAGATCCATCTAGACGTGTTCGTTGGAAACTGTCATACAGCTCATTTTAGAGTATTCAGCTAAAAACAGCTGGTGGATTTGATTTTGTGTATGTTTTAAGATATATTTACTCGACTTCACAGAATCTTATTATGTGCAGCTACTTGCTCACAAGACCCCAACCTTTCTTAGTCACTTCCCACGTGGTGGTGACCTGTAAAACAAACACCAAGCTTCAAAACTGTCTCTTTAGCAAGACATCAGTGATTTTACACACACTCTGTCCATTTAATTTCACTCTAGTCTTTGGTCATGAGTTTGTAGGTGTTTCGTGCACATGCTTGTTTCCCAGCTGGCAACCTTTATGACCACTGGCGGACAGATATGTTGGCAGATTGAGTTGCCTTTGCCCTCTCTGGCTGGTAAAGCTGTCACAAAGGTGCCGAATGTCCTGCCACGTTACTGATAGTCCCCCACAGCATTTCTGCTACAACAAAGACCTAAAGTGTTTGTCTTTTTGCGACTTACCTTCATGTCTCTCTTTCTCCTTGTTGCTCATCATCAATGGCCTCTACTGGGGCAGTTTAAGCAAGTTAATACTCCAGATCTACCTCCCCAACAATTCAAGACCTGAGTTCAGGCATTTTAATGGGCTCCTTGTGGCAATTCTCTCTCCCTTGGCATGAATCTTATGACGCTTTGGAACTCACAACTAACCAGTGGGAGACGCTTATGAGACGATTTGGCACAGGCAACATATTTCTCCTAATGATCTGTTTTGGAGGGAGCAGTGAGGACACCTGCCAGAGAGAAAGAGAGGTGAAAAACAGGCAAATACATATGTGCACATGCAATCTGTGTTTTGTACAAACACACGAGGATTTACATTGTGAAGACAAACACTGATTAAATCTTAAAGGCTAAAAAAATTTTCTATATGTAATTAAATAATATTATGTCAAATATACACCACTAATCCATCAGAAATTGCACTGGATAAACACCATGGAAGCTAATTCTCTTGGTATTATCTGCTAAAACAAATCTGAAGCTTACAGCTCAAATCCAGCTGTCTGCATCAGTGAATTGCTCAAATTATGTGTCTTGCTGCTGGGTGTAAGCATTTTTGAGTGTACCAAGGCTTGCTGACTCAATTATTGTTAATTACAAGGACTATGAGGACATATTCTAATGAGAAATCTGTTGAGATTGTGGTGTACACTTCATTTGCATATTTTTAGCTTTTGTGAATTCTCTTCCATGTGAATAAACAGTGTTTTTGGGAGCAGATGAAGGGCTTTATGTCAAGATAATAACTAATGTATTTTTAGCTTTGCTTACAGCATACCTATAATAGGTATGGTTGGCTGATGTTAATCCCAGACATTCATTAATTCCATGCATGAATGACCTGCAGCTCAGTGGTGCCTGATTGTCCAACTCTGGCTCTTGTTTTGAGACTTGCTTGGAATAACATCAGTGTTGTGCTGACTCAGGATAAGACCTGACTGGCCTTCAGAGACCAGCAAGGCCCAGTCACTGGTCACTATAAATGAGGTTTTAATAGGCAGGAATTGGTTGTGGTCCAGAGCAAGACTAATCCTAAAAGCTGAATGTGTGCAGGCATGGGGGTTGTTAGATTTGAGGTGGAAAGTTCAGGGGGAAATGCTGGGGAAAAGCTGAATCAGTTTTTTTTTTTTCTTCTGCTAAAGGTCCCTTCAGTTTCAGGTGATGACACAGCATCTCGTTAACGCAGCATTGTCTTGAGGCTGCCTTGCCAGGGTGCTTGGGTGATTTATTATCCATGATCCACCCAAAGCCACCTCAGATTATAGGGATGCTTTGGTCGTGGAACCAAATATAACAACAGCATTACAATATGCGCAGGGTGGCAAAGTGTCAAGAGCACTTTGAGGAATGCTTTATGTATATTTATGAGACCATTGCTCATGTGGTATCAAATGATCCATGTAGTTTTAGCTAAAAAATACTGTGGTCACCATGGTTTACAGAGTGTTGTCAGTGTTTTTAGAAGAGCGACCATACTGTGTGAATCTGGGATTTTATTTTGAAAAGAGAAGCACTCAGCACTCCATTTGTTCCCATGGATTGTTGCTAACTGCTGTGTGTTTCACTGTGGCATTATTTACTGTTCTATTTACTGTGACGGTAAGTGTTGTATGCCGAAAACAAGAAAAATATAACCCAGTTTTATCAGTTTGAGAGCATCTGAGGACCAGATAGTCAGTCAGGGTAAAAGCACAGTAAAATATTAATAATAACAAAAACATCAACATCAGGTTGGGACTGTAGTGTCCTGTCTCTCAACAGCTGCTTTTCCATGTTGCATTTGTTCAGACAACAGTAAAGCTCAACATCTCATGTATCATGTACAGTAACTTTGATCCTGAGTTAGATTTATCTTGTCTGTGCTATAGGACTTAACATGTTTACTTGTGAGAGCTGCAGTTCACTTCTATCCATGGTTGACCTTTTGGTCGTGAATCAAGAAATTTTGGATTTTACTGTATGTACACATTGATACTTCAGGTTTCACTTCACCAGCACTTCACCAGCTCTTTTCTCAATGCTGCAAAAGTAATAATATGGTTTCTCTCTTTATAGCCACATGTATTGTAGCACTATCAGGAGACTCTAAACTAAACCCCTCTATAGTTTAAGCCAAGTGACAGTTGTGAATTCCCACTTTTTTCTGTACATAGACACACTGCCTCACCTCTACTTCTCCACAGCCTCTGCTTCTCAGCACTTAATTACGGTTTGAGAGTTTTGCATTGTGTCTTAAAAACATAACATATACAGTATCCATTGAATATATATTCCTTGTGTACAATATATTCTGTCATGATGTCAGAAATGCGGTCTGCTGTGAGTTTCCACAGCAGGATTCTTTGAAGAAAGCCACACAGCAGGAGAACATGGTGAAATCAGGGGGGAGAGGACTTGTGCTGTGCCTTAAGCACAAGATCTGCTCTAATTAGCTATCCAGTGTAAGCTACAAATTGTTCAGACCACCAGTTAATCTTTGTATATCGACCTCCGCTGGGCCACGTGTCGCTCTCTAAGTCTAAATCTAACTGCTGGCACCATATTTACTATGAAACAGTGTTGTGATCTTCACTGGTGGTGCAGCCTCCTTCAGCCCACACTGTCGGCTAATTAGCTGTAACCACAGTGAAAGTGAACTCTCAGAGCAGCCTGCCAAAGCTACACAAATTTGAGCTTCATTAAATTCAGTTATTTACGTTAAAGATACAGTCTGCTTGTGTGGAAAGTAGCTGTTAGCCAAATTATTTGCGCTTTTCGCCAGAATCGTTAAACAGCAGCTACTGGAGAAGCAAGTCAGCCCCTGTGCAGAACAGGGTTGGATTGAAAGCAAACATTGCAATGCTAGGAAGCCCAGTGTGGACTGCTATTGGAAGAAATACAAAGTGGTACAGTAAAGTATCTCTCCAGGGAATAGTTACAGACAGCACATCATAGCATCAGCTCAGCATCAAGTCATGGGGGCTGTTTTGAGAATAACCCCATTGCTGATGATTATGGCAGTAATTTAGTTTTGTTAGCTCTTACTATGAGTTGCCTTTGGTCATATTATTAAATATTAGTATAGTCCTACCATTCAGAAGACATTTTATCTGAAATCCAGATTCAGACCTCCCCCTTGGGCAATATGTCATTATACCGTCTCTTCCTCTATAACTGAGCTTTTTGTTTTAAATGTTACTTGTTAACTTTTTTTTTTCCGCCATCATTGCCCCAGAGAAGCCTCAGTTCAGATCGTCTTTGTGCTGCAGATTGTTCTTTGCCTCTGCGCCATTCACTTTGTTTAAACTTTGTTTTCACTAACGTCACTACTGGCTGTGCTGCCAGTCCAAATGTACCAAAGTGGTTTGATCTCACGCAAAAACTGTCCAGGCCCTTTAGACTCTCCATCTCTTGTGAACAGCAGTCCTCACTTTTTCTGTTCATTCATTCTGCTCGTGACGTTTCACACGTGACACAAATCTACATATCAGGCGATTTTCAGTCATCGCAAGTCTTGTGATTTTTTTTTTTTTTTCATCTGAGACGAACCCAGAAAAACTGGATTGTTGATTATTGCTCTGAAGCACATAAGTGTCCTTAAACTCCACACACACTCAAACAAAATGGGTTCAAATTATATAACCAACGCTTCATCTTTCATGCAAGGCCAATGTATGACCCTGCAGCTATTGTACTATTGATAATAATGAGAAACACATGGAGATAGAATTTTTGTGTTTTCTTTATCTATGAACAATATGATTTTAAAATCATCTTCATGTGAAAACTTTTTAGCCCTAAATTTAGCCCTAAATGACTAATTTTTCCTGCTGTCTTCTCTCTGTTATAAACATGCACTTTTCTGGTTTTCCATCCAGAAAGCATTATTATTGCTGTGAATGCTGTAGAGGAATCCCTGCGGACCAGTTTGGGGTCCATGCTGGGCTTTTCTAGGACAAAAAAGGGATCAGCACTGAGATAATTGTATCCTCCTGTGGTGTCAGTTTATCTGGGATTCTCAGCTGAAACTGGAAACCGTATAGTACGGTTCATTTAACTGTTTTGAGGAGAGAAGAGATGCGTTTCATTTATCTTCTAAAATATTTAAAAGGGAGTTGACAATTAAAAAAATAATAAATAAACAGGCAATATACAGTTTTTTGAAGAAAAGGAAAATGAAGGTGACGGCAGTTCCTGGATTCTCTTGGCTGTTCCTATTTGTTGTATGTGATTAAAACTACAATATTGAATCTCTTCTTCAGTGACCTTAATATTTCTTTTTGAGTCAATACAGTGCCAATCTAATCACTTATGCAACAACTTATGTCACTTTTATGATTTTGTCGTGTTGTGTGATGAGCAGTTTGTGACCTCTGACCTACGGTCTTGCTATTGCCACATTGTATCCCTGGTGAATCCCTGATTCCTTTTAATCACAGGCTTTGTGTTCAGTTATTGATCCCATCTGCCCAACAACCAGCCAATTAGTTTAACCAAAGAACTGTCTGTGTCCTGTCAGATCATGTCTGTGTCCGCTTTTTGTGCCCCTGGAAACAAATCATTCATCCGTTAGCTCTTGGAGAAGCAGCTTTGTGGGTGGCGTGCTCGGCTAAAGCTGCAGCTATTGATTAGTGCTGTGTGTGCTGTGATGATGGGTTGTTACACCACAGTTCTACGAGTGTGCAGCTCCAGTCCTTCCACACTGTGACCCTCTGCAGCACACAGCAGCAGCCATGTGAAAAGACAAAGCCACAGTTATGTTTCCCTCCAGTGGCATGAAACATCTGCATTGTTATGGAGTCGGATTGTGACCACATTTTTTTTTTAAATCGGGATACAGAACTAAACTGTGTATGTTTTGAGAAAACAAGATTAAAACTAAATAGTCACGTTAAATTTACCTTTAAACGTAACAGCAGCGGAGACAACAACTGCATAGATTCTTATATTCACTTGTACATATTTATGTAATTAAACCACAACATTTTGTGCTTATGTAATCGCACAGACTGACATTGCATTTGCAACTGCAATTAGATTAATCGTGCAGCACTACCAAAAAGTTATAATTTAATTTGTCTGTAAAATGTCAAAGAATCCTGAGAAATGCTTTTTCCTATTCTGTCTGACAAAATCTAAAACCTGAAGTGAAAAGGAGCAAATTATCACATTCAACGAGCTAATTAGTGATTAGCTTGTTTGTCTTTAATTGGCTAAGAAATGCCTCATGTAAAACTAAATAATTGATTGACAGAAACTTAATTTGTATAAAAATCTCAGATGTTGTGAATTTTGCACTTTTGTTTTTGTGAGATTTCATATATTAAACTACTATCAAACTATCAATCAATGCAGTGTCACATTATCACAGATAAATTAGGACTTGATTTAATTTCTGAAGCCATGCAACTTCACCATCTCACCTGCCTTTTTTCTGTTTTCCCCAACATTTATTTTCATGATGGTCATAAAATCCTGCTGCCCTCACAGGTTCCACCATCTCATTTGATATTTTTTTGCAGAAACCGTATGACATACAGTCTGCAACACCCATCAAAACAAAAAAAGAGGGTCAAGTAGTTACATATATCACGCAAGTATTACAAAAGATGGAGTAAGTTTCAAATAAGACTCGAAACCCGATTTTCTTTCTGCAAGGCAAAACGTTGCTTCTAGACACAGATTGGCAGTGGCAATTTTTGTTCTTTCAACCTGATTACCTACTGTATGTCAAGCAGCATTTTTCCACCACTGGTGCATTTCTCTTTAATCACATTATTGGCTTGTATTTCTCAATCTGCAACAGTGCTACTGCATACATTGTTTAAAATGTTGCTTTCTCAGATGTGATGCTGTACTGTACGTAAAGTAAAACAACAGAAGAAAACGACTTTAATTCACATTGTTGTTGTCTTGCGACATACAGTACTGTAGTGCTTTAACATAATTTAAAGGTATATGATTAACAAATAAACAAATCTGAGCTAAACCCATATTCGCTGATGTACAGTAGTTTGTAATTTAATATTTACTTTAAAAATGCTTCTTATTTAGAAACTGGTTGTTTTATTGTGAGAATATGTTGGAGCTGTGTTTGTAATGAGCTTTTCAGGATGAGAGGATTTTCAGCTGGAGACCTTGTCAGAGGTAATCGGATTCATGTTGCCCGTTTCTCACAGGCTTATATGAGCCCACCTCTGCTCATATTGCTCATATTGTATTGATAATGCAGGAGACATCATGTCACTGGAATCCAAATATATATATGTCATAGCTTCTCTTCGATTATATGAAGAAAACATTTATCAGAAAGTGAAGCCAGTACCTCAGTGAATTAAAACATTTGCATTTATCTGCAGTAAGTTTATCTGCATTACACAAACTTCATACAAATAACCTTCTGTAACTTAAACCAGCATACAGTATATTAAACAATTTTTACATTAATATGTCCTCTAGCTATACTAGTGGCATAGTGCCAGGAATGAATTTGTCCACCACATTCATCCGGACTGAAATATCTCTGCTTTTTCTCTAGAAGTTGGATCTTTTCTGGTGATATTTTCCCTTAGTAATGCCATGGGGTTAACACTTTTTAAGTGGAGTCTCTCATTAACTAATTGATGGATTGCCAAGGACTTGTTGTTCAGACATTTGTGTCCCCTCAGAACTAACTTTAATTATCTCCTTATCATTTGAATTATTAGACTTTGCTATATCAACCATTTTTCTAACTACTCAAAGCCAAAAAAACTCACCTTTCACCTATTTTCTGAGATTGTCCAGGTGTGCAGAAGTAAAAAAGGAGCAGGGTTTTAGATTCTCTTTATAACTGTATTGCTACATCACTAATACTTACCCTTCAGAAAGACTGTCAGAATGTGTGTGCAGTTATTCTTGTATTTCTTGATGGCTTTTCTCTTCGTGTGGCCAGTCGGTACAATGCTTAACTCTGGCTGTACAGTAGACTGGCGTTCTTGTATTATTGTTAGTATATGTTCTGGAATTACCAAATTGAAGTTACATTTCCACTATGTATTCGCACAAATAAGCCAATCCAGACTGTCTTTGAGACACCAGGCAAATTCATGACTTGTTCACAGCTCCCCATCAATGTTGATGGGTTTTTCTATGCAAAATTCACTGAGGAATCAGTGAAGCAGTTGCTTGTTTGCTCAGCTTGCACATTAATGATCTAATGGATGATGTAGATCATTCAGTGGAGAAAATAATGGATTATTATACTTGATAAAGTTAATATGCAAATTTCTTATAATATAATCTATAAATTTATGGCACCTCCTGAGGAGCTGTAATCTGTATAATCTGCAGTAGGCAGAGATGCATCTCAAACTCAACTTTAGGCTTATCTCCATCACTGTCTGTATTTGCAAATCACCTCCAGGTCACTTTCTTCAGCAGCAGCTTGGGAGGAGTACAGAGTATTAGTTACAGAAAAACTTTCTTTCTTAAGATGCATTCTTATCAAACTTGCTTTTCATCGACTGACATCATTCGAGCTTTAATTTAGGAGTAACTTCAGGGGAAATGTCAGCGTTATTATTTAGTATTGTGATTTATGTGTGATAATGGCATGCTTGACCTTAATCCTGATCAATACGCTATCATTCCTGTTGCCTCGAGCTGTACCAATTGAATTATGTCTGGTGCTGGAGATGTGTTGTTTTCCTGTCAGTCTAGTGACCAGTATATCTGCCCTCTGTTTATGTTTCAGATGATGAAGTTTGCCTGGGATAACTACAAACACTATGCCTGGGGCAAGAACGAGCTGCGTCCTTTGACGAGAAACGGCCATAATGGAAACATGTTTGGTGAGTGCCAGCACTTTGCTTGAGGCTCAAAGGGCCAGAATCAATCCTGCAACTGTTTTCCAACATCTGTTTTAGCCATTTCTTTTTCTGGAAAGGTTTCATTCACAAAGCAGCAATAACTTAGGCTAAAGAAGGAACCTCCAGGTAGAAATCTCCATAGTTTGAAGTGGAAGCTGTTTTTGATTTATTACAATTTTATATGAATCATTGTTCTATCGGCATACAATACATTTTGCATCAGGTGACACTGTGGGCAACAAACACAATCAGACCTCCCAAGGAACTTAATCTAACCAAATGAGGAAAAGTGAACAGTGCAGGGTGCCCTTGTAGCTCTGTTTAAACCAAACCTGACAGCCAACTGTGCTTCCAGTAAAGAAAGCATTGGAGCAATATTAGTCATTTATTTTATCTTGTGTGGATTATGCAGTGAAACTTTCCACAGACATTTGACATGATTGTGCATAAAGGTGATGTTTTCTTACAGAAAAGAGCAACATAGGAGCAGGACAGTAAGGTGTCCTGCTCATACAGTACAATGTACATTTTCATTAAATTATTATCTTTCTAATAATCTTTTTATTGTTTAAATTTGATCTAGTTTTCTTCATTTGGTTTTGGTGATGCCAATAATTAAATTTGGTTTATTAAATCTGGACTCTGGGAAATTGTTATAGTCATTTTTCATTATCTTCTGCTTTTAACTATTTTGCAAATAGTTTTCTCTGCCATTGACATCATAGAAGTTATTGTACAATAACTTTTTTGCTGTGATTGTGTTGTGGGTAGTTTTCTGGACAGGCTTTCTTGAGAAACTACTGCAGTACTTCCATCAATCTGTTTTGAGCCGTCAGATGAAAGGTAACAAGTAGCAGCTGTTTGTGCCCCACTAAGCTTTTGTCACAATATCTTTCTTACCTTTCACTCAGCACAAGAAACCTCATATTCTGCCAGCGGTGTCACAGTCTCGAACAGCCTCTAATTGGAGCCAGATCCGGAGGTGTCCTCAGGCCCTTTGCAGTGGAGCGTATCAGTCAGTTCACACTGCTGTGCCAGAGGGAAATCCCACAATAAATCCCTTAATAAAAGGCGGATCAGCTCTTAATAAGACTTGGACGGGTACTCTCTTCCTTACCTGAGGTCTTCCTCCATCACATCTGTAGGGATTCAGGATTATTAAGGCAATGATGCAAACTCTCCTCAAAGTTTGTTCCCTTTGCTGCTTGTTCTCTGAAGGTCACAAACTTCATACTGTAATTAAGAATTTAAGTCCTCTTGAATCGCTGCTCTTAAATCATGCGATTGCTTTTGATGATAAAATACGTTTTTGATCCAAAATGATTTTATGATGAAGTCTAAATTGGAAAACAAAAACAACAACAGCAAAAAAAAAAACCTGCCTTTGAAGGTTCTAGCTAAATAAAATGATTCCCATACGTAATAATCAGACATATGTACAAAGGACAGTGTTTTTAAAAAAAAACAGTTACTGTACAACTTTGTAGTCAAGGCTGGTTTGTCGTATGACCTTTTAATATGGCGTAAGGATGTTAAAGGAATAACAGTCAAGGACTGTGGAAGCTAATGGGCTGTACTGTTGTCAATATTAAAACATGAGAGATGATAGAGATTATGATGGAGTCATTTGCAGTGATTTGTTTGTGTTAAAGCTCCATTAAGCAATGTTTGACTGCTCGAGGGCAGAAAGCAGACTCCAGACAGACTCACTGCAAAGAGCCTTAGTACCAAATTGCTAAGGCTAGCATAATGGAAAACAACTATATTCCTGGACCAAATATCAACACGCACAGAAGCAAATTGACGCACACATAACTCAGTTCAACACTCATTTCATGCTGCAGATATCTGGAGCTATTGTAAGTTGTTTACTGTTTTCAGATTATGTTGGACTTTGCAGTCTCATATCTCTGCAGTCACACACAGTTTTTTAAGAAACAGACCATCCTGCCCATACTGTGTTGTTTGTCACTGATTGTAGAAGTCATGTCACATTGATGCACACATTAATGCCACTTCTGCAAATACAGTGAGACTTGACAGTTAAGCAGAAAAACTGATAACAAATTGACCTTCCATAGAAAAGGAATCACACGTTTGCTTAGTGCTACAGTAACGATAAAGTATGCCGACATCTCTGATGCAGCAATCACTCGACATCAGGATGTTGTGTAGAAAAGTGTGCCATATAATTTGCCATTACATTCTTATTGGTGGGACTCATTCAGCTAATATTAATAATAATGTATTTGCTCTCTGGTTTATGGACCAGTATTGGTGCTGGAACGTGGAGAAAGCTCGCTGTTCAGTTGTCCTGTGTGCAGAGAAAGTCCACACACAAAATTCGACAGCAGATGCTACCTTTTAGCTTAATATTAGCCTATAAGTATGTGTAAATCTGAATTTAAAGTAATTAATTTAGCTCAGTTTCACAGTTTAGCTGTTGATATCGCCACTGCAGCACCACATGGACGTATTGTGATCAGGTTGTACAGTGCTTTATCTTCCTCACAGTAACTGTTCACATTCTTTCAACAACTCTAATGTGGAGCATCGATAGGAAGGTTGTCTTGTCTCGTTACTGAATGAGAGACTATTACTGTGCAGGTTTGCAGTGGCGATGGCTTTGAGAGATATGCAACTGAAAGTAGAGCATATTATTAACCTGCTTAATGTTTTCACTAGACTCCACGTGGTATCTACATGTGAACTGTAGTGCTTCTGTTTAACATGTGTAGATTTTTTAGCTATGTGGAACTATAAATCTTTCAATACTCCTGGGAAAAATAACTGGGTCATGTTGTCTTCTTTAATATTCAATTTTCAGTACCAGTCCTCGTTTATGTAGGCTGTCTGCTACTTCAGGCTGGGCCGGTGCTATAAAGTCAGCTTGTGTGATGTTTTAGTTAGAAGCTGTGGCCTATATACATGTGGAGGTATGTATGGAAACACAACCATACATGTACAGAACCGAAACAGGAAGAGAAGAGGCAGAAAGTTTCAAACTGGTGCGTTTAAACTCAGTGAGATATGCTGTACTGTAACACGTTTACATTAGAGGAAATTAATGAAATCATTCTGAATATTAAAAATATTAGTCAATAGTATGATTCTAGGAAAAGAGGCTGTATGTTTCTTGTGAATGCTGCTGAGCATGCATGTTAATAATTGGATCATAGAAAGTGTTATTTTTCTACAGTTGATATCTCATGTTGATGCCACACTTTTAAAATAATTTGTTTCAAAGTGTGGGAGATGGACAAAGACTTCATTCAACTTAATATTCTTATTCCCATAAACAAATGTACTGTACATAGTTTTCCTGCACGTAACTTTCCCTGTTTTTACACTGCATTATCTTTAAGTAGTGCGAATGAAGGAGTCAGAGAAAGAAAGAGTGAAAGGGCGTTGTGCTAGTGAGTAAATGTCACGTTGTGAAGGGCGGTGCGGGAAGCCAGGTATGAAATTGGATGTTGTGTTCTTTAATTTAATCCCCCAGAGTAAACAGAGATGTTGCAGGATTGAATCCACGCTTAGCATTGTCATCTGAAGTTGTCAGTATCCCCACTGTTCAACAAACAAAGAAAAGAGCACAATCCAAACTGTAAAAATGCAGAGCTCACACAGATTCTCTGGCACACATTCACATAATCTTTCAGTTTTTTACTGTAATCCCTCTTGTCTTCCCTTTGTCATGATCCTCAAGACTGAAAGCAGCTCTCTTTTATTCTTTCCTGTTAACCAACGATTGTCCTGATGCTCATTTACTTTACGTCCCTTCTGCCATTTAAATATAGCTGTCTTCAGAGGTTATTAAAAGTTTTCTTTTGCTTAAGGCAATTAGAAAGAAAAAATGGTCTAGTTACAGTACTTTCAGTAATTCTGGAGTAAAAAAGAATAGACATATATGAAAAAGTTGCTAAGAGGTTAAATGTTAATTATGTTTATGTTATCTGACACCATGCGATGACTCTATACAACACATGAACATCTTTCACTGCCTCCGGAGTAAATGTACTGCAGTCCCTGAGTGTGTGTACTACATTATAGGGATGGGGTCTGATAGCATTTTCTCAATTACTTCCAAATGTGCTTATCGAACACGTGTTCTTTCCGTTTTCCTAACTGAATTTAATTAAGTACTTAGGTAAGGAAAAAAAACTGCACAGTTTTTATTTTACTAAGTGAAGTACAAAGTTAAACCTTTCTGTAACATTCTCCTGAACTGATGGATGGTAGAGTTTTCACTACATATTTTATCTCTCTTCTTCTTATTGGTGGCTGTGCTGCAGATGATCAACCTCTAATTTTTGCTCTATGATGCATGTAACGTTACTTGAAGGTGAAGTGTTTACACTGCTACAGGACACAGAATATGCTCTTAACACCGGCAGGTGTTAACACAGGTGGAGGCCAAGCAACTGTGCTCCTCAACTTATTTAAACATTTTATTTTATTATTATTATTTTTTTATCATTTCCATTTTGCTAATTTTACATGTAGCAGTTGTTGACTTTGGCACATTTAAGCTAGTCTTCTTGATGTTTACAGCATCATTGCTGAGTTATCATGTATGAATAAAAGATTAATTAAAGCATTTGTTTTACTGCAGTGTTTAACATATTAGCGTATTTTCCCAAAGCTTTCGAACCCCATCCCTACTGTGTGGTGTGAATGAGGCTAAATGCTGTTACTATGGAAAGTAAGACTTACTGAAAGTCTGTATTATTTATTAATGACATGTATCAGAAAGGTTAATGTTCGTTTTGGCGAATATACAAAACTGTTTGGGTTGTGCTGTTTGTAACAGGGACTTTAATAAGTGGTTTTGTTTTCCATTTAAGAATTCCACCAGTATTTTCAGACTTAAACTTTGACCCAGATTGATTTTTTTCAGCATTTATTATTTTAGATTTACTTGTGTTAATAACTTTAAGGATTAGCTTCAATATTTGGTGCTGATGTTGTCGTCAGTTTTATCTCTGACATAAATCACTTGATCTGTTTTGTATGCAGCCATTGACTTTCAGCTATAATAAGACTCTGGGCAAGAGGTGTTTACTGGCATTAAAACTGAAGTGGTTTTGTTAAATCAATACATAAAGTTTCCACTAAGTGAGGAGATTTAAACTACACTTTCTCAACCTGAAATAACTGATTTTTTTAATGTTATTGTTTATTTGTTTTTGTCAATTTGGATAGAGTGTAATGGAGCATGTTATTGAGCAACATAAGTTGTTACTATTCAGTCCAATATTTACTTTTTTTAAAATATTTTTTTAATTTCTACTAACTCCTGAGGGAGATATCTGACTCTTCAGCTTCTCAGTGCACTATGATCTATGGCTAGGCTCTAACATTGCCTGTGTGCTGTTTGGTGCTGTTTTCTCTGAAAAGCTTCCTGCTGTGGCGCAAAAAGTCACTATGACAGTGGTTAGAGGGAACAACATAGTAAACATGGAGTGCAGACAGCTAAACAATAATAGGAAAGTAGCTCTTAAACTCAATAAAGCTGAGTGAAGTTGCATATTTAGATAATTCTGTGCAGGACAATAACCAACAACAACCTCTATCGCATTAGCACATTGTTTTTAGTCATTTCCATATCATTATTTTAGCAGCTAGGAATTTTAGTGGCAACACTTACTCTACCCTACATTGTTTAAGTTCTTTGTTTTTATCGTCTTCACTGAAAGGTTGTTTGTCAGAGAGATTTATAGAGGAGGACTTTTGGATCTTGCATGTTCATGGTGAGTAAAGGAACATTGTCTGGGTAACATTAAACTGCTTAGGTAAAAGGAAGGGGATAATGGGAATGTTTTAATATTTGTTTTAATATTTTACACTTTACTATTGGAGAGAAGTTGAATTTAAAGTGTAGATACGAACAGGTTTAAAATAGTGTGGGAAAGTGATACTGTCATTTTGGGACACTTAACTGTGCAGAACTTGCAAGCCAAAGCCATCAGCGCACTGAATTATTTTCAACGTTTGGCTCCCAGAGCACTCGTGTCCTACTTTTATGGTGGAGAGCATTAACTAGAAGTATCAGCGGTGATAGTTCTGTTTCCAGCTTATCTCAGAGCAATGCTGCATTAGGCTCTCAGCCTTCAGTGTGAATGGCGTTAAACACAAACAGGGTATTGTCATGAAAAGGTAACACGTGGTACTTAGAAGTACTACACGTATATAATTCGGTAAAAGAAAGCGCTGATCCTAATCTTAACAGCACCACTCCAGGCTCACCAAACGAAGATAAGCAAAGCCAAGCAAAAATCTTCCACTTTCTGGGTGTTTTGATCTTTGCTCCCTGAGCCATTATTACACCAGTGAGATAATTACCAACATAGTAGTCAACATGGTTGAGTTATCTTGCTTTCATAAGAACTGAATACTTGGCTTTCCTTCAGCTAAACCAAGCTGTAGCCAGTCTGTGAGGCCTCTTTGTGTTTATTCCACACTATCTTTGTTCGCCGTTGGTAAATCTTACCATTCACCATTGCACTGTATAACTAGAAGCAAACAAGGCTGGGCAGAGAGTTAATGTTATTAGTCTTTTATCACTAAAGCCTCGTAAGTGGGGCCCTCTTGTCTGATCTGAAAGGATTCAGGAGAACTTTGTGAAAGAGGAGAGTCTGTGGCTCTTGGACAGTCTCCAGAATGTGTTACTCTTCTTTTCTCTTTGTCACCAGTCTGGGAAAAAGCTCAAGAATAGGTCCCTCAAGTCGACTCTGTCTACCCATCCAGTGTCTTAGATATATTTTCCGTTTCTTTTCGGCCACAGTAGGGAGATTAATTGGCCCCCTGTGCCAGCCTTTTGTACTGTTGAGGGTTACCATGCGGTGACACATACACACTAACTCGCTGTATCTGGCCTTGTGAATCTATAGTTCTGGGTGTGTGTTGTTTTTGCACATAATTTACATATAGAAAAACCAACAATGGCACTGATTTGCTTTCATGAGTCTTGTTTTAGGTTTATTTATTGTTTATTTTTACATCTTTGGCTAGGAAACTTGTGAAAAAATTGAGAAGCCTACACTGTAAAGACCAGCCTTTTCTCTGTTTTGTTTAAAATTCTTTCACATACATTGGCTTGTGCTTGGCTGTCAGTCGTAATTCATCAGGGGATATTTGTATAATGTCGAGCCTTTCTCAGATGTTCTCTGTAGTTTAGCTGAGTTCTGTTTGAATCACAATGGTAGCAATGTATTCACATAACTTTTTTCTGTATATTCTTGCTTTGTTTTTACAGCCCAAGACCAAATCCCTCCTTTGTTGTGTCTCTTGAATTGAATTAACAATCGACAATGAACAACAGAATAACAACATGATACCTGCTGGACAGTAGAAACTTTGCTTACTTTGTTGACATTTTGGCAAATTAAGCCTGTAAGCTTGTTTTCACAGCAGCAATGATCTACAGTAAATATGAAACTACCACTACTGGTTATCTTAGTTCGGCACAAAGAGTGGAAACATGGGGACACGGTCTGACTTGGACTTCCTCTAAACCTCACATAGTGTGTTATGTCTCATCTTTTTAGTTTGAACAGTGTCAAATGTCAAGGTAAGGTTTTAGGGGGTTATGTGGATTATGTCATGTTTCTCCAGTGTTTTTTTTGGCAACCTGTACCAGGCCAAGAGATATAAAATAATTATTAACCTTCTTTCTTTAACTCTAAGAAGGTGAATAAGCATATTTCCAAAGATGCCAAAATATTTAGTAAAACTACTTTTGGATGATGTACTCAACCTCATTTCAGCCTCTGTTGGCACATGTGATGCTTTTATAGCTCTATGATCATTAAACTCTGCATAACCTTTAGTATTTCATGTATAGTAAGAGCTTTTTGCCGCCTCACACACATTATGCCCTTTTCAAATTTCCTTTTCTTCTTTTGACATGACAAAATAATTTCCCATTCTTACTGGAGCTCTCAATTATCACTTTCTTTGCTGCCTCCAAAGTGAGAGGCCTAAATGGAGGATTAAAATGAATGTTGTTCATCCCTCTATGAATGACGCCATTACCCTGATGCCTACATATATGGGTCACAGACTGATGCACACAGCACATTAAATGCCAAACCCAATGTCCATCAGATGCTGGGGACAGCGCTCACAACTGTGCTGAAAAAGACAGAACATTACATTAGGTGTCGCAGCTGCCCCTCCCTCACTCCAGAGATTTTCATCAACAATAGATGTCCTATGGCTGTTGAGGGGATTGGCCTCATGCTGCTTTTCACAATTGCTATCCAGCTTTCTGCTCCTCTACAATACATGAAAGAGGAAAGAGCCTTTCTATGCATAGAGAAATGGTTTTCTATCTTTTCTGCCTTTATCTTATTGTTACATAATCCGTTCTTTCTTCATTTTATTCTGCCCCCCTCAGTTTGCCCTCAGTTTCCCCTCCTCATCCCAAGAGGTGAATTTATAAGGTCACTGATTTTAGCCCAGAGTTGTTCTGTAATGCAAAATGAGCAACATCTAGCGACACAGGCTGTGCACCCCTAACCTTTTCTCAGCATGCATGCCCGGGGGCCATTTAAAACCAGTAGCATTTATTAGTAGATCCCCGGGGCCCTTCAGATGATGAACAGTGCTGCTAGGTGCTCTAACATGATGCGGAACAGTGGGAGAAGGGGAAGATGGTTTGAAAGTTTGATTTATCTTGGATCAATGGCCCAAATGATGAAGCCTTGGGTATTTATTATTTAGCCGTCTCCTTCTGCAGGTGCAATTGAAAGACAAAATAAAATTTTTATAGAGCTTTTGGGCATCCATGGAGCCCCTCAAAGTGCTGGGAGATTTTTACCAATTTTCACTGTCATACATCATTATCTTGTACAGCTAACAAAGCAGTAGCATATCTTATTGTGCTGAGACGGCACATTTGCAAAGACGGGACTGCCTGGAAGTGGACTCATGGGGACGTACCCACACAAGCATGCAAACACGCATGCATAAAAGAAAATCAACCTTGAGCACAATTTTCATTTACAAACTCCTCCTCTTTTTGCAATTTAAGGAACCTCTTTATTAAGAGCACTCAGCTGGCAAACACTTCCACTAACAGTTGCCTGCTCTCTTCTCCGCCCACATATTAGACAGAGCAGACAGGTTTTTCCCTCCTTTGCAATTACCTCACAATGGGCCTTGTGCCTGGTCTTCAACAGGGCACTGTGAAGGTTAGAGTAAACAGGGGAGGGAGTGACAGCCTCCCTTGTCATTGGGGTTAAACGAAGGGCTGTGCAAATGGTGCCTATCACCACCTGTCACATTATAGTCATGCAAAGTGAAGGGTTGTCACCATCTACCCACTTTCCATTTCTACCCCATACATTTTCCACCTCCCAGGGGCTCCATTGCAGTGTGGTAGAAATCATCTGTCTCCATAGCGACCAGCACCAGGTAACAAATCAGGATCTAGGCTCTTCCCCCCCTCTGGAGAGCACATCCCCCAACCCTCGCCTATTTGTTCTGGAGCCAATAAGACCTCAAACTGAAACTGGCTGAACATGTAACATATCACCATAATCGTAACATATAAAACATTTTTATCGCCTTGTTAACCCATACCAGCAAATGATTTATACATATTGTAGTGTCATTTAAGATCTGTGGGAATGTGTATAGTAGATCATGACAGATTTTGCCTTTTTATGACAGATATCATAACTTACATGAGTAATTAAAATGTGATCTTTTTTTTTTTTTTTGCGTAAACACATTTAAGGACTAAAGATTTTCTAAAACAAGATTTACTGCTGCAATTTGATAAAATATAGTACTTTAGGGTTTACAGTTGCTGACAAAGATCCTCTTTCGACATGCCAATATAGTGATTTAAGCTGCCTATCCCATTCAGCAATTGAGAGGTCTCCACCATTTTGTTAAAGCATTCTACACATAGAAAATGGCCATTAATATCATATCCTAGTTATATTTGTTTGAGTCCAGCTATGATGATTTCAAACACTTACAGCAGCCGTTTACTGCATGATTTTACCCAGGACACAAAATATTTAAGCTGCTACAACTGGTAAAAGCATAAGCTGGTTGTATGTCCTTGTAGCTGTTTGAAGCTCTATTATTAGTGTCCATAGCACATTGCATCAGTAAAATGACCAAATCTGATATTGCCAGTGAGACAAATATTAATATCCATTGCAACTATTAGATCAACTACTCCTGGAAACATTTTTACTGGATCACATTGTTTTTAACATAATGCAGTATATTTTCCATGGGATATTCACAAAGTATAAAAAAAATAATTATTAGCAAGCACATCTTGCCATTCAGGGATTAAGAATAACAAATGGATCTACTTGTTCTCTTATCAGATTTTGGTCAGGAAAAAGTTCACCGAGTGAATTCAGTGAAACTTAAGAGATCTGAAGAATGAAGGAAGTATTTCACCCAAACTGTGACTGCATGCTGGGGCATTGAAGGTGCAGGCAGATGAGGGACTTGACAGCAAGCCTCTGATAATGCACTCTGGGGGCGAACTTGCTGTCAGAGCAGGTTTCATCCCGGTGCATGTAATGACGGCCCTGGCTGCACAGCTCTGCATCTGCTGGCACGGAAGAAACGACAACTGTCTGGAGATCATAGCCCACCCAAACTGGGTTTAGTGCTTTACCCGTACAACTAGAGCTTGTGACAGGGTTATAAAAGCATGACTGTTGAGATCACAAGAGGTTTAATAAGGATACATTGCTACTGTAGAATTCAAAGCAGGACACTTTTTATATAAATGAGGAGTGCTGACCTTAACCAACTCATATCTCATTGTATTTTATATCTGCTGTGGGTTTTTTGTTTGCTGATTATGTCACCTGATGTGTCATTAGAAAATAGCTGTGTATTTGAGGTATTACCTTCTTTATTTCTTTATCCAAACTGGTATATAAAGTCATTTTGCAGCTAAACACAAGGTTATGGGGTGCAAGTGGAGCCATCTTTAATTCTCATCACCTCCAAATTTCTGCTCTTTCTATTTGGATTAGGACAAATTCCCCCCCAGTGGGTATGAGCACTTCATCACAAGCTTGTGCGCGGGGATTATAGCCAAGATGATGAAAAACTGGTTGCGAAATGTATGACGAAGCAGGGGGATTATAAAGGATTGTGCTTTATTCTACTGTAACAATTCAATAGCAGGCTTGATGATACAATGTTTAGGGTCAAATTTGCTGCATCCGGATGAAGCATTAAAACCCTTCGTGACGTGTCTGCCTTGGTGTTTGGGTCTGTTTAAATCTTTCAACTTTGTTTTTACATAATCTGTGATCAGCGATCGGTCTCCGGTGACGTTTTGTCGGAATCACTCAGACGATGACGTCTTTACAACCTGAGACATGCTGTTTGGTGTGTGGTAATCAGTGTTTGCCAGTTTTAATCACAAGCATTTCCTGCCAAGCTCTTAAGCTCGTGGTGGTATTAGGGAGCAGATTTAGCTTCATTCACTTATTTTAGGGACTATTAATATACAGGAATTTTTTTTAGCCTTGCCTCAGCCTCTCTCTACTATCAGCATTAATATTTCACTAAGCTGAAGACTCTCACTCCTCCTAAGTGCCAACATGCCTGCCCATCTTTTCATCCATCATCTTTGAAACTGTCTGCTTAGACTAGTCAGACTTCCAGTCTTCTTAGTCACAATCCCTAATTTAAATTCTCCCTCAGACCCTGATGACTGCAGGTTTAAAGGAACATTTAGATTTTAGCTCACTTGTGTGCCATGAAAACAGACATGTTCAGAATATTTCTCCGGGTTACTGCTGTCATGCTGTCAACCACCACAGCAGAAATCTTGTTCTTGCACAGGACAGGCCCCGGCATTGTATTAAAGAACTGCAGCATAGGTTGACCTATCTACACACATTTCTGCCCTCACTCTTTCCGATATCATCTTGCACTATCACTGCAAGGTGGAGCTCAGGCTCTGTGCAGGGCAGTATCCCAGACTGGTGAGTGGGGGGAGAAAGGTACTGGTAGAATGAATAAGAAAAATTGGATGAAAATGAATTCCTTCAATGCCCTGTTGTGAGGGCTAGAGGAACTTTCACACCGAACTTGACAAGTTTGTGAATGGTGCTAACAGCCTCTGGCACACTAGAAACAGAAGAGGGTGACACTGGAATAAACAGGAGAATGGGTGAAGCAGTGAAACAGAAATTGATATTGAGTAATGTGGACAAGTGTTTCGAGTTACCTAGCTCACATTCCTCTGGGAAATATTGTACAAAGTTTGCATTCCTGCTGTAATTGAGTGTGAAATTGCAGGTGAGCAAGCAGCTGTACCTCTCAGTGTTCAGACAAGTGGTCTCTAAATGGATTTTAAACGGACAGATTGATTACTAAAGTGGAATAGTTTCCTGAAATTAAATCACTCTTTTTAATAATACAGAGATACAATTATTTTTCTATCCTTCAGGCCAATCCTTAAAAGACATGACATATATATAATCTGTGGATGAACACCTTCCTAACTCAAGGTGCTTGCTCTACCCTTAAATGCCTACAGGGCTGCACAAATGATGCGGAGCGGCTGCTCTTTTAAGAAGGCTACTTTAATTTCTCCATCTGACGGGCACACTTTGTCAACAGGTTATTACAGCTCTCTAAATTGGTTGGGCTGCACATTTTTCAGTGCACAACTGGTGAGCTAGAAAGCACCATTCAGATGAGAGAATGTCTACTGGACAGGATGGGAGCTGTTTTATCTCCGGAAGAAAGCAAAGATTATACTTGCATGGTGGGTTTCTACCAAGGTTACACTTGAAACCTCAGACTGAAAATTTAATTACGCTTTTCTCCCTGCTGACTCGTCCTGCAGTGAAAGGTTTTATTAATTACTGCAGATATATATTTTTTTCTATTTGTTTACCTTCTGGATATGAGATGGATGACCATATGACTGGCTGAACTGTTGCTGCAGAGTGTCTTTATCAGCTGCCTAATCAGAGCCTCTAGCTTTAGCTGTCATCTCCAATCAGGTTTTGTAGGTTGACAGAGCATCAGATGTATGATCCCCTCTGTACTTGTGTGCTAGTATGTCTGTTGATCAATGCAAGAGAGAGGCATTTGGGGAAGAGAGTAGACTGGAGGTTCAATAACACTGTGTGTGGTGTGTAATCTTGTATGAGACACTGTCATATCAGACAGGGCTTCTGCATTGACATGCCATGTTCTCCAAGAGACAAATTAGATTGATGCATGTACCAGACCGGAGTCTCTTTAATCACGTATGGACACTATGCATTTTGGATTTGTTTATTAGATTAAAATGTGTTAAGGTTTGTTCATAGTCTGTTTAGTCTTTGACACTGATAGTTTGTTGATAATCCTTGTAAAAGCCACTTATCGAGCATCAAACGTATGTCTAGGGCTGCACCTAACGATTTTGTTGTTGATTAATCTATTGATTATTTTTAATAAAAAAAATTTATCTGTAGTTTAAGATCTTTTATTTTGAAATTTTTACAAAAAATAAAATTTCTATTCATCAATCATTTATATTTGAATATTTTATTCAATTGTGTTCTCTTTAAACAAACAAATATGACAAAGCATGCACTGCAGAGCATTATTCCCCAAACAAAAACATGTCGGTCTAAACTGGTAAACAGACTTTTAGAGACTAATAAAAAATCTGTTCACATTATAATTAAAGCAAGAGCTTCATTCAAGTTAAAATAATGTGGTGTGATCTACATTTAGCAATTCAACAGCTAAATAAATAAACCAATGCAAAATTCAAGTCACTTCTAGAGTAACTAAACTTGTAAACAAGTAAAATGGATATTGTAATTGTGCAATGTAAATAACAGCATTTTCCCTACCATTATATTAGCCTCGCCAAGAAGATTAAATTGTAGAAGGTCAATTTAATTTTATTTTCGGTTGTCTACACCTTGTTCTTTTATTAAACAAACTAAATAGCCTGATATTATTTGTCTATTTACACAACAGCATTTCTGTTTGTACACGGCCGCTTGTTATCTCGCACAGCGGAGTTCTGAAAATCAACATTCAGCATGTGGGGTGGTCTATTCTTTCACTTATCGACTTGCACACAAGTAGTGCAAATCATAGCACCACATTTGCTGATCTGGTAGGATTTAATTTAACTTTAGTCTAAAGTCAGAGGCGATACTGCAGTATTTCACACACATTTTCCTACATGTTTGCATAAATAAACTAAAAAAAATGCCACTAAAGGGTTTTGCCAATCTTGAGCCTAGAGTAGTAGTACAAGACAGGTATTAAAATCAGCATGCTGCATCAAAATAAATTACAGTAGCTCTGAAGTCAAAGAAAGATTGATACCGTCTCCCTCTCACAAGTATTCATGAGCTCCACAGTGCAATCTGCAGACTAAGCATTGATACGCTCTAAAATAAAGGATTCCCGCTGTCCCTGATCCTAGCAGAAGCCTCTGGCTGAGTTACCTCCTCCTCTGCAGACCTCATAATGGAACAAATTCATTTTGACTCTAGCTCTAATGTGCCTTGATCTATCAATTCTCGGGCTCTTCTTTTGTCTTGCCAGCAAGTGCTATCACACATGAAGGCACAAAACACCATTAGATACAGGGCAGTTTGACTGTGTGATTATCATAATGGTGACTGAGAGGGGGGGCAATCTGGGGACTAACAAGTTATATAAAGATGTTCTACTTTAATTTTATTTTCCTTGTCTACATGCGCACATGCAAGACAAGAGATTCATGTGCACATTACTGGTAGCCATGGCAGCACAGCAGTCATACAGATTATTTTTAATTGTTCTGACTCTACGGACAGTTTGCTCTCTATCAAATAACTGTAAGCAGTCATATCATACAACATGATTTACCACAAGGTACCAAATGTACACTGTGGCGACTTTGTTTACTCAAATGATGTTTCCACTGTTTCTAAAAGCAACTTTAAACCCCAGCTTCTAAAGCAACACAAATAATAATTGCTTAAAGTGCTCAGAAAATACGAAAAGAAAAAATACACATTTGAATTTACATGGCTGCAGATGAACTTCATGCATTGTGCAAAATCTCATATTGTAGACTTGCTTACGCTTGTTTATGAACAAAACAGATTAAGATGGAAGCTACAAATGTAGTCTACAAATACAAGTTAGTTATTCTGGATTTACAGTGCTGTGAAGAATTTTCCCACCTTCCTGATTTTATTTATTTTTTTGCATATATGTCACACTAAAGTGATTCAGATCATCAAAACAAAAAGATAACCCAAGTTTTTAAATACTTTCATTTATTTATATATTATAGGGAAAAAAGCTTTTCACGCCTGCCTGTCCCTATGTGGAAAAGTAATCAGAAGTTGAACGTCTATCATCAGTTTGACCTCAAGCTCAAGCACACTTGGGTTATGCAGTAGGACATTAATCTGAAACACACCAGCAAGTCCACCTCTGAATTGCTGACAAAAGGAAAAACAGAATTAAGGTTTTGGCCTAGTCAAAAGTCTGGATTTAAATCCGATTGAGATGTGGCATAACCTTAAACATTTCATGCTTGAAAACCCTCCAACGTGGCTGAATGAAAACAATTCTGCAAGGAACAGTGGGCCAAAATTCCTCCTTAGTAAAGTGCAAGACACATTGCCAGTTTATCGCAAATGCTTGATTGCAGTTCTTGCCGCCAAGGGTGGCACAACCAGTTTAGGGGGGCAATTATTTTTTCACATGAGGTTTCGACAGCTTTTTCCCCTAATGAATAAAATCATTATTTGAAAACTGACAAATAAGTAATAAATACTTTTTCACAGCACTGTACTTTAGAGTTCATAGTAGGCTTAATATATGGGAACTTACATATTCCGTAATTCCATGAGAGACACATGTAGTGTAGTATGACATATATACATACAGAAGGAGCTTATAAAAGTTTGCAAGCCATTGGTCCACTTCACTGAGAGCTGGGTTGTTTTCTTTTCCTTCCTACCTCCCTTCTTCATCTTTCGCCGCTCTTGTCTAGACAGCAGTGCTACATCAATGTCTCACACAAAACACAGCTCTGCATATTGCTTGAAGCAGGGTCAGCTTTCCTGAGCCTTATGATTTAAACAAGGCGTCCCAGTAAACAGATCTCTCTAAACAGCTCTGTCTCTGGGGCTGTCACTTGGTCTTACCCCTTTAAATCGTCTCTTTTTCTTGTCCAAAGAATGAAACTCAGGTCCAGGTTATGAGTAATTCGTAGGACCAAAATTATAAGATGTTGTTGCACTCTTAGTAAGTGCATGCTGTTTTTATGTTATTATTTCCCAGTGGTCGATTAGATGATGTGAAACGCTTTGCAGACACATTTGTCTAGGTTAAAGAGAAAACAAATTGTGCCGTCTTGGGTAAAAGCAAAGATTCAGTTGAACACATCTCATTTAGCCCCATGTATATATATATATCCTTGTTCTGTGAAGTAACTGGAAGAACAGTCTTTACAATGATAATCAGAGGGATTAGTTTCCCTCACTTACATCTTGTAGGATATAGGATAGGATTTGGAAGTAAGGATCTTATACACTTAGTGCAAGTTTCTTCTGTCACTGTCAGTTTCTACTGGCTTATCTCTGGACTGTCGCCAAGCTGTTTTAGCCCTGCAGTGAGAAATGCCTCTGGTTTGTTGGAATGCCCACAAACGCAAGCAACGGAAAATGTTTATAAACAAATCAGGGTTGAAACCAAACTAAACATGTCCCAACTGCTGTAGTGGCAATCCGCTTGTAAACCCACGCAAAAGGAGTGTAAGATATGAAAAACATTATACCTTTAACCACTTTTGCCAAATGAATTTTGGATTATATCTGGCTGCCCTGTTGGCGGGTTCATATCATTTGTCATTGACTTTTAAAATCATGTAAACCAAAGCACGGTTTAAACTGTGGTTAAGGTTTGGTTAAGTTTAGATGCAAAATCAACTTGGTTTAGAGAAAGATCTTGATTTGGGGTATAAAACGCTACGTTGTTGAGATTAGGAGAAGCTATGTTTTCACTTACATCCATTTAACTTTGGGGAATGATCAGGGTAACAAACCAAGAAACCAACATTATTCCTGTCTGCTGTGGAGAGTCCCACAGTTTGTTGATCCAGTCATTCTGATTTTATATGATCTTAAAACCTGACTGACATCATTTGAAAGTGTACATTTTTAACTAATAATCATCAATAGTGTTTTATTGTTTTAACTTAGCTGACGTCTACTCTTCAGGAGATTAAAGTGTTGGTAGTTCTTTTATAAAAGTATTTTCATTGTAGACATTACATTTTTACACGTTAAGCTCAGTAAACCGACTTAATCCCACTCCCTCTGAACTCACTTTGTTCTCCTCTACAGTTGCTTTGTTGGCGCTCTCCATCAAAAGTCCTCTCACCTACAGAGTCATCTCCTTAGTGCACTTTTATCTGCAGTGCTAATCATGTGCACTGAATAGCAAACAGTTAGATATTGTTAACATCACACAGACACACTGGCTCGCTAACCCCGTCTCTCTGGTGCCAGGTTGCATTAGCACTAACAAGACACTCATTGCCCTGGCAATTGATAATTGGAAACTGGCATTCACTGGTAACGGGGCAGTGTAATTAGTGTGAATCACAGCTTCTGCATCTGTTGAATTCACTTTGATGACGTTAACTGGGTGACCTATTGACCCCATCTTTAATATTTTATTTTGTTTGTGCCATGAGTCTCATCCTAAGATGTGAAGTGTATAACTGTTTCTCCATGGGTGGATTAAAACACTCAATCTTATAAATAAGATTATTCTTACTCTATTAACTATATTTCACTATCAATATATTTAGTCAATAGTATTTGCAGTAAACACTGGAAGGCATTTTAGGAACTTTAGCATATTATTTGCATGCACATCATATATTAAGCTCTGGTTAAATGAAATTAAAGTGCAAATATTGCCTCTGAACTATCCCCTGGGGGATTAAATAAAGGAGGTTTTTGTCTTGCCACATATGAGTTTTGTGCGCGTGTTAGTACTTTAATGCAAAACAGAGGAGGCGAAAGCGAAGTCAGTAATGTCATGGCACACAAATGGGTTACAATAAGTGATTGATCATGTGGGCTGTGGCCATCTAATGTAACCCCACCAACCAACACTGACTGGCCTTGTGACAGCCATGATGAATGAACATGCACCAGCCAATGTCTCACTAATGGCTTACCATATACTCTGCGTGCATGTACATGTAGAACCGAAACCTTTCTCTTTTTTGCTATAATGTATGACTGCTGTTTTCTTATTTGATTGCATGAATGTTTATTTTTTAATGGTTCTGATGTCTTTTAGTTAAGATATGTTCCAGAATATATCTGAAGGTTGAGAGGTGTCAAAAGTATCTGTCATGCAGAATCACTGACACAGTATAGCAACACAGTGTAACAGCTGTGCAAATATATATATCCTGAAGTTCTTCAGCTGGACCAGTTGAACTTCTAAGACCCCAGAGACTATTTTTTTATTTGCAGTCAACTAATTATTACGTTAAATTAATTAATTAATCAATTAAGTCCAAAAAACCACACAATCAGGCATAGTCTCTAGCAATTCATGAGAGCTAAGGTCTTCTCAAGCGTTTTTACTTTTTTTCAACACTTCTCTCATTTACCATTTTGTCAATAATTTTTTTTGACCCTGTAACTTGCGAATGAACCATTATATGAACCAATGAAATCATTTATAATTTTGTACATCAGTGTTGATTTAGCCATCTTTTTACAGGCGACAGGAACATCACACTGCTGCTTGAAACATTTTTATCAGGTTTCTGTACAGTTAATGCTACACTTTAAAATACATGACGTTAATAACCACAAATGTGTGGAGAATAATTTCATTATGACATGTTGCTACAGTCTTGTGAAACCTGAAAATATGACTTAAAGTTACAGATGTATTTATCAAATTATGATGAGGCACAGTTCCAGATTAAATTGCTTCTTGAAATTCCCGCACAGCCAACAACTCAGCTTGCCCTTATTGAGTGCACCTAATTTTTTCTTCTATTCAGTAGAACATTTTACTTTTAGAGCTTGTATCTTCATAGTTGCTTTGTGTTTGCTTTGAATATTGGTGGTGCATTTAATTAGCTTCTGAAAGGTATTATCATTATCATCATTATGATCATATCATTATTTGAGGCTCTTTGATGCTCAGTCCACTGGTAATTCATGTTATTAATCAAACATAAACTTATACCACTCAAGGTCATGGAGGTCACACATTAGCTGTTCAGTCACATATCACATAAATTCCACCACAATACAAAGGAATGAATTTTTCATCTGTTTCAAGAACACATCAACAAAAGAAAAAACATATGATCACTCTACAGTACATGATAACATTCTACCAGAAGTTCACTTTGGCAGTGTTTACATAGATGAATTTCTCCTTGTACGTTGCTGCCAGCATGAAAGCTTACACAAGTAAAGACAGCTATGTGTATTTGATGTGGAGAGGTCAATAATGGCGCTCTTTGGGAGCATGTAGGGGTGTGACTCAGTCGTCCACCAACCACCTGGTTTTGCGACCTATCCCGGGCTGCCCCTTTCTACATGTTGAAGTGTCCTTGGGCAATACACTTAACCCCAAGGTTTGGTGGGTCCAGCTGGTGCTTTAACTGTAGAAAAATACTATGTTATAAGGATCATTTACCGTTTAATAAAGCATATACTAATATACACCAATTGGGCACATTATGACAACCTGCATAATCTAATCCAATTTAATACAGCTCTGCCGTGAATACAAAGTTATAATTTTTCAGTTTTCAGTTAAAACTGTCAAATGTGATAATTCTACCATGTGTGCATTATTAAGGTCATTGTGGGCGGTTCATTCGTACTGGAGTTTGTTAAGAGGTGTCTCTAATGTTTTGGATGCCTCATTGATGTAAATAGGCGGCCAAAACATTAGGGAGGTTATTGGGTTTTATACTTGGTTGTTTTGTTTTATTGTTAAGCAGTAACCCCTTTAAAATTCTAGTGTATTGTGTTATGTGTATGGTTGATATTGTCAGGCATGATTTTTTTGTGCCTATCTTGGCCACTTCGCCCTTGCCAATGAGGTTTTTAATTTCAATGGGATTTACCTGCATAAAGGTTAAATAAAGGGAAATACTTTGCCCCCCTAGTGCTCCACGCCTGCATTCACCCATTCCCACACTTATACACACCAATGAGGGAAGAGCTGCCACACAAGGTGTCTTACCCACCAGGAGCAATTAGAGGTTGTGTTTTACTCTTGGACACTTCTGGAACTGGGAGGAGCTGTGGCTCAAACTACAGTACCAGCCCCACTGTTGGTGGGGCTGGTACTGTAGTTTGACTCCTGAACCACAGCTGCCCCTTAAGTGCCATATATGTTTATCAAATCAAAGACTGTACTCAATGAGATGCATTTTTTCTTATTTTCTTGCTTAAATGTATTAAGTCATTTTCTGATGCATCAGCAGTTTGCAAATAAAGATTTTGTTTTTGTTTATTTTTCAGCCCCTACTAGACATCAAATATGATACTGAATACATTATGGAGGACATTACGATGCATAAGAATGCAAATTGAGAAAAATCCTGGTGCTGTCATAAATGTCAGAGTGTGCATGTTTATCAGTTTTTAATATACAATATAGCACACCAATTGACTCTGTCTTCAGAAAATCCCCAGGGCTCCTTTTTAGCAAAGGGCTACAGAAATAAATGGGGTCTTAGACCATGGAAGCTGAAGGAGTACACCATGATGGATTGATCTGCTCCATCTATCCTCAGAGTCAATCAATCATCTTAGCTTTGGTGCTGTTTTCAATAGGAATTTTACACACTCGGCTGCCTTGCCTGCAGCCACAGAGAGCTACCTCTGGGTCTAGAAAACCAGAGGGCATTAGATATCTGATTACACCCCTCCCCTTGGTTGTCACCATCACTATTTGTCATCCGATAGAGATAAGGCAGCTCAGTAAATACACAAAGTTCTTTTCCACATAATGGAGTCAAAAAGTTTGATTTGCACCCGAAAAGTACATTGAAATTCCTCCTGTAACATTAGCAGAACCAGGAAGTCTTAATCATGTGATACCCATATGTATCTGACACTGCATATGTAGTAGAGTATGGCTTACAACTCCGGCAGATGGTTCTCTAGAGTGGTGTAGATTACACGTGTTTTGCTTGGAGCCAGCACTGCCCTCTCTCTGACAGTATGAGGTGAACTACCACCAGGAATACCATGGCAGATGAGTTCTCAGGGACTGGAAGCTGAATAGCCACAGCGTTTGGTTTGGTGTACTACAACATAATACAAACCTTGATTTGAGATTTATAAGACGAAAATCTCCAAATAGTGGGTGTCTGCCTGCTGTACTAGAGGTCTGGATGTATGACCAAAGCATATGGCACTCATGATTCATTCACACCAAGACACTGATTCCTGTCCCATGTGTCATTTGGCATCCTTGCTGACCTCATCAGATAACCCTTAAAGCTGTGGAGAAGAGGCGAAAGGTCAGTGGTGGTAGTCAAAGTTGACACCTTCAAATCCTAAACATGCTGCTTGCCTTGTACTGTAGATTCCATCCTTGATGGGGTGAAAAGAGCCCCGTTGTTAATTGAAACTGACCTGCTGATAGTAAGAGTTGGATGTTATTTAAATTACGTTCGGCAAACACTTGAGCCATCCAACAGATCGCAGAGTCTCAATATAAAGGCATAATTTTAGCATTGGATAAAACAGTTGATGAAGGTGTTGCTCGCGTAAATATGCTTCCTATAATTTATACGTTTAGGGATTAAATTAGGATGTGGTCTAACCACAGATCATTGTGTGTGCGCATGTGTTTCCAGCTAAAAAAGCCATGTTCTACAACCCTGATAACTAATTCTTACATTTATTTCTGAAGGAAAATGCTAAATATTTCTTTGTTCCAGCTTCTCAAATGTGATGATTTGCTGCTTTATTATTGTGTTTTTTTTGCACAAAGGCCTGTTACCCATTTGCATGTTTGGTGAGCTTTAATAATTAAAAAAACAAAAACATAAAAAAAAAAACACTTGAAACTGCCAGGTTGCTGTGTGGTTGCATCAGATCAATCCAGTCATCTACTGGAGGCCAGGTTGTTCTCAGGGAATGAACATTTTTTTCAATACTTCTCTCATTTAACCAGGTCAGTTTCCACACTATTGCATTTTTGCTGTTAGACTCTACAGTTTGAGCCCCTGAGCAGTTTGTCAGTCTAGTCACAGCTTCTTGTTATTAAACTTTTAAACCACAATTTGCCCTTTAACGTTTTTATTGTAATTTATTAAGGATAATGTTTATTTTTCCTTTGTGCTGGGCTGTCTCTGTAATATTCAGCCGCATTTGCATAATATTTGGTCATATGAGAATAAAAGTAGGTCGTGCAATCTCTCGTAAATCCACCAGATAGAAAAAAAACGCCTCTTAGCATTTCTAATTAAGTTTGTGAAAGTAAATGAATAGCTTCAAATGAGATTCATAAAGACACACATATGCACGTTAAAGAAGGAAACGCAAACAGTATACTGAGTGTAATACAGGAGCAGCTGTTCAGTGTTTACTATAATCAATGTATCAGTATTTTTTTTCTCCCTGGTGGTTGATTCCTCAATGACTTGACTTTCATGTTGCAGTGACTGATGCTTTTAATCTCAGAAAGATGTTTTTCATGTGGGCCACACAAAGCTGTTTTTGCATTAGCATCATCACTGCAGCAATTACAGAAGCTCAGCATGTGAGAGACTTTCATCTTTTACTTTTTATAACAGACACTGTTAAGCTACTGTTGCTAATCAGAACATTAAGGGTTTGGGGTTAAATCTCAGTCCTTATCTACCTTTCAAGAGCTCAACTTGTATAACTATACGTAAACTCTCACAATGCAACATATTCCATGTAAATACAAATCTTGCCATCATTTTGAAAATGACAGACATCTGGGTGGGATTTTTCACTACCTCAGTGACTATTTCTTTAAAAACTTTACCCTAGCATCACTGTAATGTAAATTAGAAAAAATACAGCAAATTACAAAGTGCAGTTAGTACTATATGAGCCTCAACTTGCGGAAAACCACTTTAACTCATGGTAACAGCAAGGTGATGCTTTGAATCCTACTCATGTATGTACAGTGTTAATGAGGGGGACAAAACTTTAGAAACACCTGTTAATATAATACATTCCAGTACAACTCCACCACCGACTATGAGCTCAGTAATAAACATTCGACAAAAGCAGATAAACGATAACCCTGTAAAACTAGGATTCATGGCAGATGTACCTAATAAAGTGGGCAGTCAGTGTTTATCAGTAGTCATTTTACTGTTTATTATTACACATCTGCTGTGGTGTCATCACACATTTACAGGGAAAATTCATGTTACATTTATTTAATGTAATGTGAAACATATTTCACAGGTGACATGTGAAGGTCACATCTCCCTCTTCTCTTTATTTGATAGATTAGTTGATTTCCTCGTGTTCTGTGCAACACTTCTCTGTTTGAACAGGTACTAAGTCACTTTTCTCATGAATTTTGCAGGTGGCCTGAGAGGAGCATCTATCATTGACTCACTGGACACGCTGTATATTATGGGACTGAGGGAAGAGTACAACGACGCCAAAGAGTGGGTGCAGACAAGCCTCGACTTAAACTCCGTAAGACACCAGTTCTTCTCATCTAATTGTGTTTTTTTTTTTTTTTTGCACCTTTTGGTTTGAAATTCACCTTAAAGTCTCAGATAACACTGCACCACTGACCTACCTCAAGTAGACTCTGACTACATTAACGTAATGAAGTTTTTAGTAGTGGGTTTTCATGCTAGATTGATTTGATGCTGTGCTTTTGTGCTTCAACACCAACATTGTGAGCAGTGAGTTTGAAAGTTTTCCAAAGCTTGGGATTTTCCAGGGGGAATCTAAAGCTTCCTGTGTGGCCACCGGCCACGCCGTGTTACTGACTGATGGGATTCTCGGCCCCTCTGAAAAGGTCTCTGTGAAGCAGAACATGAAAAATAAAAGAAGGAGAGAAGATGTGGGGTCATGGAGATGTTTTAGATAGAAAACATTTGAGGCATAAAGGAGGTAAAAAGAGGCTGTGACCCTTTCACTGAGAGAGTACGTAATGATGAGGCTGGCAACAACTGAGTTGGAGTGAATGAGGACAGTTTGTGTGCGCTTTTTTTTTTCTTTGCTAACATCTGTAGTGAGGGCCAGCTTGTCAGTGGTTTTGTAAGTTCTGTAAATAACAGGTCATGCCCGGGCCACAGTTAAAATGTGGTTTACGTAATAGTCCGTTTTTACATAAAGCTTAGAAACTTAAATATGCTGTAATGACTGTCAGCATCATACTGTAGATTCTAGTCAGTTACACCAAGACACTGCCTCCTATGACAGTTTGTCAGATCAGTCTTGGGGTGTGTTGTTTTTGTCAATTATCAAATTATTTGTTTATTTATAAGATCTGTTGAAATCCTGACTGTATTTGATATTTGCGGCATAGTGCACTTGGTTTCCCCATCACATGTATGTATCGCTAGCAGTGTGTTCATGATGTGCTTTTATCTCGTGGACCTCAGCAGCATCAGTTGTACATTGAGGTTTTTATTTCACACATCAAAGGAGACCTTCAGTTTTTAGATGTGGTTTTCACTCATGCCGCATACACACTCCCACAGATACGTATGCGTAGTGCGAGACATGACACTCTAACACACAGTCATAGTTTTTCTCCCTGCGGCAGCTTCTATCCTGGTGAACACAGATGACTATTAAGTTTGAGACGAGCTGGAGCTGTAAGCTGTGGCAGCATGAGTGGAGACAGGCAATAATTGTAGCCACTGACAAACAGCCACACTGTCACCAATCATAAAGGCAACAAACACAGATTTACACTCACCACTGTACTTTGTTCGTTGGTGGTCTGTGGTCAAACCCATCAAGCAGCTGCTCTGTTTCCTCTGTGACAACCTATTAGTGACTATTTAGATCAATTCTCCAAATAATTCGTAGTTTAAGGACAAATGGTTTATGCCCTTGGGGATAGCTGACATTAAAGATGTGATGAGATGACACTTTGTTTCTACATAAACTGCTGAGAGATCTTTGGGCAGTGAAAAACTAAAAATCTTCTCAAAATAAATCAGCCAGTTTTGCAGTAATTCAGACATATTAATCCATGCACGTTTATGAATTTGATTTGTCAAGTTTTGACCACAGTGGGGGGGAAAAAAAGAACCATGATTAATTTGAGTAAAATGGTGGAAGACGTAGGCAGCCTCAGAGCTTTAACACAGAAAGACACTGACACACACAAATATTTGCCTCTCTACTGTACACAGACAAGTGAGGTTTTTTTAGATCTCAAATAACTGCAACGCCTCTGAGAGTGCACAGTACACTTGACAAACATTTATGTGTCACAGTATCATTGTTGTGATACTCAAGTACCCTGTGCAGTTAGCAAAACAGCGTGCCTGCTGTAGAAAGTACAGGATCTGTCATACTCAATACAGATTGTCAGATACACTTGGAAATGGTTCACAGAGCTTGCCAAGAGCCTCAGGAAATTTTCTGATGTCCTAATTTTATCAAAATACCACTTTATCAAAACGCACAGCATATTGAAAGAGCAACTACTGTATCACTTGACATGATTATTTAATCACAGCAGTTTTATATAAAGATGAAATATTTTGTAGGAGGTGCATTAGCTTTGTATTTTTACCACATCTTTTAGTCTGCATTGTACATTTTACATTAGAATTAGATTTAATTTAAATTAATTCTTATAGAAGTATAATTGGATGATTAAAATATGTATGTGCAACATCAGCCAGCAAGTCTTTGCTGTGGTTATTGTCCTTTATATATTTTAGTTCGTAAAGTTCATTTTACTTGCATAAATCAATCTACCCATTTTTGACTGAACAAGTCTTTATGTCAATGTCAGCCTTGTGGTGCAAATTAGATTGGACTAAATTAGATAACACTTGATTTTTGAATTGATCCATAGAAGGGGAAAATCACATGCCACAGCAGCAGAGCACATATGACATCAGAAGTAAAAAACAACGCAGAATAAACCTAGAAAATGGCATAAAAACACACAAAAGCTCAAAAAGGCAACATTACACAATTCAGGAGGTGAGACGCATCAAATACAAAGTTTGTGACTCATACCAAATGGTTAATCATATTTTTGCTTTGAGTAATTGTTATTAATATTCTTAGATGTTGGATTATGTAAAAAATTTTAATTTTCAAATGCATATCCCATGTGGGCAAAGTATGGTCCAAAAATAATTTCCTCATGGTACTTGGTCCACAAGGGATACAAACAACAGCTGGTTTAGCATAAGCCTAGTGTTGATGTTATTTGACACTAATTTTAATACAATTCCCACTTCTCTCCATTTGAGCAATCTCTGACCCATGTAATTGAATCACAAAGATAAACTACAATATGTTTAGAAATGTGAAAAAATAGCAGAAGTGTCAACAAAATGTGTCTTACTATCTGTGTAAACTAGGTTAAACAAACCTGGAGGATATTTTATATTTTATGGTGTATTTACAAATTCTACATTCTTGTCATTAGGAGTAGTATTATCATTACTGTAGGTCTGTTGTATAAAAAGCCACATGCAGCAGCATGAGGAAAGAAAGGAGCAGACACACATGCACACACAGTGATTTTCACGCATGCATTGTTCTTAATTGCATTACAATGTCACCAGACACAGTCACTCACACACGAAATCAGCTTGTTAGATTCATCTGCTCAGGCCTGTCTGTCATTCAGAGCTCGACACATACCGACAGCCGCTCTGTAACTTGTTAGCAGTCAAACAAGGACAGAGACAAGGACAGTGTTACAGTATTACAGATGTCACAACATGTGCAGCATGTTTCAGCTCGTCTCTGCCCAACAAGATGCTCAGACGTCGATCACTGCTTGCTGTGATCACTGTTCACAGTTTGTTCTTTCCGCAGCAATAAAAACCAAAGACAAATGCTAAATTTTCCACTTTTGCATTTTAGCTAATTGGTTTAGTAAGGCAAGAAAAACAGATTTCAAAACCATGTGCCAACTGAACAAATTAAATTCTTTGAAATGCATCCTGACCACATGAGTTTCAAGCAAACCACACGCTCCTGATGCAGATCCTGATGAGTAGCTCAGCAGACAGACTGGCCCGTTCTGGTGGCAGAGCCAATTATCAAAACAAAAGAAGCCTCAGAATGATTCCAATAATCTTTGTTTTTGCCATATTTTCCTTCAAGCTGTTGTCACATGAAGCTGGGAATAAGTATTTGGCACTGTCGCCACCAGTAAGCATTGAGGGGGAATCTGACTAGGATATATTCATAATCTTTATTATAATATTTTAACGTATGGGGTACAGTGGTATGTTGCTTTGTTGTGAGGATCTTCTGTTTGGTCAGTGATGTTTGATGTTTAAGTTGTGATGCTGCACCGCTTTTCTGCCTGATTGTGCAGATGTAACTAATAATGTGACCATGTGAGATGGTCGATAGTAAAATTTCTTAGTGTTAATAAAGTATGTTCATGGATATATTGATTTAATGTTCGTGGTATAAAAATTATGCTGCACCTGGATTTGCGATGATGGGGTTTTATTGTAAACAGTATTTTGGTTCGAAATGAGCACCAAAATTGCACTGAGACACTAATCTGCACAACCGTAACCCGACCCTCACCTCTTATCTCACACTGCCACCATCAAAATCAGATGCAGCCTAAAAATAACAGACCCACACAAAAGAAAATTACATAAAAACTGCTTTGGGACCAACACTGGTATTGATCCCACAGACTATAAGGCCACTTTCTGTCTTCTGGGGGTTTCATCCCCTGTTTTTAATCTTCTTGTTTAAATACACACACATACATGGCCAGATGTTCTAGCAGGATGTGAAGCAGGAAAATTGTTGTGATGTATTAATTTATGCATTTAGACCCTCTGAAAAGGTTCTGTCTAATGGGGGGGAAAGATTATATTACACAGATCAATCCTGAGTGGTTGTTCATATCTGCGACTGAGGTTTTATTGGTTCTAGAGGAAAAAAAAATGGGCATAAAGTAATAACAGTAAGGCAGTAGAAGGCATGTGCTGAGGGGGCCACAAACACAGATTACCTGCACTATCAGACTCATTCAGGGGGTCAGTGAAAGAGTCTAGCCGGCCACATGATGTATGGAGGAGGAAGAACAAGAAATAACAAGAAAAGTGTACATATATCTTCTTTCAGGCCTTTTTTTTCCCACAGTGCTGCATTTATGGGCTGCTGCTGTCAAACCTGTGGTCATTCACTCATATGACACTAGATGTAACTGCATTTTATTAGTCACTCTGGCAGTTTACTGTACGTATTGGGCAGTTATTATTTACTGTGGAATATGAATATACACATATGTTTTTCTTTTTAGCATTATTGCAAGGAAAGTGTGGTTTTTTTTTCTGCTAATATGATCAGTCAAATAATGGATGTGTCACCAAAAAAAAAAGATAATGTTGAGTGATTGTGAAGCAAAGTAAGTTCCCACTAATGTTTTTATTTTTCTTACAGTTTTTTTGTCACATTTTACTGTCTGAAAGAGTAACTGTTGTGAAGCAAATCTGAAGAATAATTTGTAAAGCTCTAACTGGTATTATGGATGTTGTTCTGCTGGTGTGTTATGGATTATAAGACCCACTTTTGCTTAAAAGAACCATATAAAATGTGTTTTTGGGTCAAATTATTTTAAGCTGAGAACAGAAGCCTACAGGCTGTATCATGGGTCTTAAAGGCTATGTTTTGTTTTATTGCTTTAGTAAATCAAACCGAACCAAACTTCTAAGGTGACCTTTGCTTATTTCTGTAACCAGTAGGTCTTATCATTAAAATATGTGCTATGTTAAGTGCTGTCACACCAGATGATTATATGAACATGAATCATGCGTATCCTACTCTGAAAAATCTCATTGTGATTTGTGCGTTTGCTACAGTGCAGATTACAGGGCCCCCCTGTGTATTTGTTGATGAGTCCCACAAAGCCTCTTGAGCATAACCAGCCACACACACTGCAATAAGTCCTGATACATGACAGTGAGAATCTCCTGAGTTAAACCAAAACAGCGAAGTGACTGGATAATTAGCACATTCAGGCCCTATAATTCCACATCTCAGATGAGCCTTAAGTGAGTGTGAAGTCTCGTGGGTGTCACTGAGAGAATCTGAAGGAAGGAGTGGTGTGTTTCTCTCATGCTGCTTATTTCTGCAGCTCTAGAGCAATTTGAGAGTGCAGATGTTGGCACGTGCAAACTAAGTGTCACTAAATAGGGAAGAGTGCATCAAAGCGAGACAGCAGATTGGAAGTGGATGGGCCACAACATTATATCTGAAGCATGTCAGAGAGGTCAATAGTTTAACAGTGACATGACAAGTTAAGGTGAAATCAGTACAACTGTTTTGTTAAAGTACTGTTATTTTGGAAAACAAACAAAAAGTGCTTTGGGGTGGATTATAGTTATGATGGGGACATGTTGTGCTGTAAAATGACTAAACTCTATCTCTGTGGTGCTTTAAAAATACTAACTACACTTTTCATGATGTTTAAAACAAGCAAAGCTGTAAACATCTGCTTCTTCTGTTTCTCAGATGAAGGAAAATGATCAGTATTTGTGCTAAAGCTAAATTAGTTGCCTACAGCTACATAAAAATTGATTATACTGTTCACAAACTGTTCTGTTGACGTATCAGCTGTGAATCAGCAGGTTCTTTCTCTCCACATTCAATATCACTTTACACTTTGCTTCAAAGATGAAACTATTATTACATTACTTTGGTAAAGCAGAGACGTATGATAATAATTCATTGGTTGATTGGATTGATTTTGTAATTGTAAAAATGACCATAGTGCAATAATAGCTCTTTAAGACTAAAACATTACTTCACAAACATTACGTGTAATTTCTTTAATAATTGGGTTCATGGTAAAATACTTGGATCCTCACCGTTGCTTTCACTTTACTGTAGTGCCACTTAGCAAATATTAGCTAAACTAAGATGAGTATTTGTTTAGTAACTGAATATAAGCCTTGCTTTTCCAAACATGTTAGCATGTTGATGTTAGCATCAGCTTAAGGCAGCACTGTGCAAATATTGTCTGGCATACTGCTTTTCCACCCAGTTAACCGACTCATTTTGAGCTAGTTGCTTTGAGTTCGAACCAGTTCTGTGTTTTAGGTGTCTATGTTCCTTATCGAACATAATCACTGTATTGCACAAAGCTGCTGACATGGCTATAGTCTACAAGTCCTGTTTTTTTTTGCCTGCATTTTGTGTTGTGGTCTGGCATATGAATAGAAGCACAGTAGATATTGCTTCAGTAGCAATGAAGCACAATATTGCAGTATTTTCCTAATATTGTGGTAGAAGCTGTACATTGTCAGAGGCGCATATCTTCCTGAAATATCCTGGAACAAAAAAAACTGCCTGAAGTGAACTGCTTCTCTTCTGTCAGCTTGAGATGTCTTTATACAGCACAAAAAGTCTAAATTAGCTCGAGGTCTCAATTTCATTACATCAAATCATCTTTGCAGCAGCCCGAAGAATTTAGATTTAAAATAGCTCTAGTGCATATATATCAGTGCTGTAACAATCCAGATGTAAATTACTTTTTGGTAGAATAAGCACAGATGCACTTCTTATTGTTTTTATTAATCTGTTCAACCTTAAAAGAATGCTGGGCCCAGAGGCCACACAGAGTTTGTGCTGCCAGTTTAGATACATCCTTTTCACACAGAAGAGGATGTTTTGTGAGACAGACGACTTGGGAGAGGAACCTCATCAAATGGTCTGAGTTTGCCTGTAGCACCTCTGAACAACGTAGGGTGTGTGTACTGAACAACACACAGGCAAGAAAATATTTTAGCTTTGCATATGCCTCAGGCAAATAAATGCACCTGTAGGTTATCATAAAACATTTTAAGCAGGATTTTGATTGTTGTCTATGATGGCAACTTTTTAACTTGGAGATCTCATCCCATCCCAATATTTAATCTTTGGCTGGGTGAGTTTCCTGGAGCTTGTAAATGAGCCTCTTTTTAATCAGTTGTTAATGAGTTGTTTTCTAAATGTGTGCTCACGTTTGAGAACAAGATAAAGTGACATCAGCTGGTAATGAGGCGACCTGGAGCAAGGTTGTTGTTTACCATAGCTGAGCTGTTTTTTGACCCTCTCTGACCTCCTGTCTGCACTAAACGGAACCCAACTTGCTCCCAGTCATGAAGACGTCTGAGTAAAAACAGTGTCATTTACAGTGGTGGGAGATGCGTGACTGAGGACACCGTGCCCCAGAGCGGAGGTCAAGCTGAGCTGACATTCTGTCTCAGGACGTTGAGGACATTTTGCTATAGTGATTCATCATTATGGATATTTAAAACCATGTTTTGTATGATTCATGCATTTTGTCCCTGTGGACTCATTTGGTTCAGGCACATGCTGACATGAGATTCTGGCCACTACGGTGAGGACAGATTGGGCCTTGATTCAGAGGTTCAGATTTACATCTAGACATTATTCATAAAAATCAGTGAGCAACTTCATGGTGTACAAAAGGAAAATGAAATGAAACACCACCAGGAGACAAAATACAGATAGCAACAGTCTCACTCTACTACGTCATCACATTTGGAAGTTGAGTCATGGAAACTGGACTTCGTTCTAGACCAAAAAGTTTCACTTCACATCCAAGAAGCTTCTTAGAGTAGAGAAAATGTTTGAAAAGTCCAGTGTTTGTCTCCTGGTGGTGTTTTCTCTCATTTTGACGTTTAATTGGTAGACATGTATCATCCTCATTCACATGGAGCTGGTTTGGCTTTGCAAAGAATATGAAAAATATCAAAAGCTTTGTGCTCAGCTTTCTACAATAGGCCTAAACCAGCCAAGGTGACAGCACAAAAACATACTTGACAATCTTGGAACCAAGTGGAACCATTCAAATATTTTCCAGTCCTATAATTCTGCCTAAATTGTGTCTCATGTTGCCAAATTCTAGAGCATAAACAGCAGAAAGTTTCATATTTTGCACGCATCGTTTACTTATCTACAAGATTCCTCAAAATATATATATTTTTTGCCCCAATTCATTATTTGTCTTTATAACGTACTTCCTAACACTTGTCTGTAACCCTGACCCTAGTACAAGGACAGTGGCAGAGTAGAGTGGAGTATAAGAGTCATAGCTAATTCATTGTAAATAATGCATTCTTCGGTTTTGCTGTATACCTCTCAATTAAAATACCTAACTTTGGGCTCTGGGACATGTTGGATGTTTTACTACATTCAAATTATGTCCTCTTATGTTTAGAAAATTGCATGATTTCATTCAGTAGATCATCCTGCATTAATCTGCAAATTAGTTTCATTTTTGTACCACTAAAATTACTGCATGTGAAAACATGTATATTGAAACTGAAATGCTTTTAACCGATGCATTAATTATCTCAGTAAATGGTCTTATCTACATGGGTGTTTCATATATTACCTTGAATAAAGTTTCACATCAGGCGCCTCACATTCCTCTTGCTGCTGTGCTGCATATACAAAGTGAAGGATGTGGCTCAGTCAGCAAGGCCACATAGTCAGATGCATGTGATGAAAGACAGAGGCAAACAATTACACACATATTCAAAAAGGGAGAAGGTTGACCACAGTGCTGTGAATAATAATGGCAGAAGGGAAGCGTGGCAGACATCCACACAACCTGAGTATTATCATAGAGGACTTGATGAGAAGCTGCTACTCTCCAGAGGAGCAGAGACCTGTACCCAATGCTGTGTGTGTGTCTGGGACTGTG